>BHFT01030080.1:0-31659 GCA_004320025.1 Laticauda laticaudata | reverse complement strand
AAGTTTTGTGCAGCTCAAAACTTCTTGCATGGATGAAATCGCAGTGGACAGATGCTCGATGGATAGAGCGTATGAAACACGTATGCAGTGAATACATAATGGATGCATAGCATTTTCCAATGGATGGCAAGCTTTTTTTAACGTTTTTCATCCTCTTTGCATCTGTAAGTACAGTGGGAATGCGCCTTAAAGAGATGCCATTGGAAGGAGCGTTTGTCAGAAACAAGTGTTGCTTTTCCAGTCTCACATGCTGTTACTGACATCTGGATACTTTGTTGTGTTGTGTCTTGTTTGCCATGCTGGCCTAGCTATGTGTGAGATCACAGTGACACGGTGATACTCCAGAGGATGCTGCAGTCCCAGGGAACTCTTCCTGTGACAAGGACTTGCTGAAGCCAAACTCCTTGAAACTGTGGCTACTTTCAGAACAGTGCTGCTCCTTTGGAATAATAGCAGCCAGGAACTATTGAAGGTCCATGGTTAGAGCTTTGCTCCTGGACTTGCAATCAATGGTGGTACTTTGGGGGGAAAGTTGGAACACTCTTTTTTCTGGCTGAGTTGTTTCTGTGCCCAGGCCCAGGTCATCACAGTCCCTATCAGTGATGGAATTCAAAATATTTTATTACCAGTTCTGTGCGGGCTGGCAGAGCATTCTAAGACGGGCAATTTTAAGCATGAAAACTTACCTTACCATCAACATTGGTGAGTAAAACAGCCATGCCTATCAGCTGAGCTACAAACAAAGGAAATATCGGACAGGAAAAGGCAGGGCAAGTGGGCGGGGCCAACTGCTGATTGGTGCAATCAGATCACTAGAACCGGTGTGAACTGGCAGCATACAATCACTGGTCCCTCTCCCTCCTTGTCCAGTTCACATTTATAATTTCCAAAAATGAAATTTTGAAGTTTGGAAAGATAACATTTCAGGAATGAAATTTCATTGAACAAAGGCTGATGGATCAGAGATGCTTTGCATTCAGAAAATAATGTATTCTATAAACAATGAAATTCAGAAAGTGAACAGAAAAATATATATATTGACAGAGAAAGGGTTTTTTTTTAATAATTAAAAAAAAAGGATTTTTCAATGAAAAAACTACAAAAGCAGTAAAAAAAAAACAAAGTCAACCTGAAGATTCATTTGCATCCAGTCAATAAAATGCTGAACAATTCCCAACAATGAAACAGTTGTCTGAATATCAATAGCAACTAACAAGAAAAAAATCTGAAATACATGAAGGATATTATAGATAAAGAATACCTCATTTGAGATTTACTCCAAGAAAATATTTAAATGAAATGTTTGCATGATGGAAATACAATTGACTAATCAGTTACAACAAAAATGATCAAAATTCTACTCTGCTTATTCTTGGCCTCATGAAAGGAATCACAATGGAACAAGGTTATACCTTAAAAGCAAACTGTTAAATAAAACCCATTTGCCAAAGTGAAACATTAGAATGGAAAATAAACCTATTTCTAAAGGGTTTTAGTGACTACAACATTTAAAGACCATGTCCCATTGCACAAACGGATGCAAAGAGGATGTAAAGTAAAATGGACAAAAAAGCTTGCCCATCCCAATTTTGAAAACGCGAATGCATCCGTTGGTATCTCACCTGCGTACGTGTTTCATATTTTGCTCTATCTGTCAAACATCCGTCTACTGCTATTTTGAGTCGGATGGAATTTCTTTGGCCGCGTAATGATGTACATACGTGACACATATGGGCAACAAATGTTCTACGTCCATTGTCATCCATTACAGCGTCCACTTGTATCCTCTTCGGCATCCTCTTGCCATCCCCTCACTCACATCCAACTGCCAGTGAAAGTGGAAAGAGGGAGGAGTAAAAGGTACACGGAACAGCCACACAGCGTTAGTTAGCACGGAAATACAAAGGATGTACGTGGAGTGCACCTCGTATATAAAGCAATTAAAACGGACAAAATGTTCATATATGGGATGTATCTCGGATATTTCGGATGTCTGGACGTATGCTAGAGTATGTGAGGACACCAGCTAGAAAACTGACATTTTCCTATAAAAAGGAGGAGGAAATCACCTGGATTCTCACTATCAGTCAAGAGCCGTGGTGTGGGCAGACAGATGTTCAAGCTCCTTGCTCTTACTCTTCCCATCATCTTGATCTCCACCAATGGATCCTCACAACACTCTTTGGTAGCTGCCACCATTCAACACGCAAGAACCAAGCCCTGTTCCCAGACTGTTTTCAACCTTTCTATGCAAGGAGAAAGAGACGTCCAAAGAGCTGTGTGGGTCCCGACGATGGAACGGGAGAAGAGTGGAGTTTGGACTCTTATGACAAGCTGATGTGGAGCTGAGGAATGAAGACACCTCGTGCATTCCAGCACTTCAATGAGGATGCCACCAGCCATGTTTTGATCGAAATTTGTTGAGTGTCTGAGACCCAGGTTGACCAGCGAGCACGCAACTTCCATCCCAGCCTGGACCCTGGACTGAAGGTGGGCACTGAACTCTGTGCCACCTGGCCTCTGGAACCACATAGAAGAAAACATGCAGTAATGGCCTGGGAGGGGTGCCACACAACACCATCAGCAAAAATGGTCAGAGAAGTGATGGCAGGCCAAAATCAACTCGAAGAATACGTGGAGGAGCTCTCCAAGTGCCCACCACTGAAGAAACGCTGGAAGGAACTTGCAGAACAGTGGTATCAGAGGTGGAACTTTTCCGCCACATCGTTGGAGCCCATCGATGGGAAGCACGTGGCCTGTAAAGGCTCCAGCAACTCAGGGTCCTCTTAATCACAACTACAAGGGTTTCTTCAGTAATCATCTCTTTGCCATGGTAGATGCTGACTACAAGTTTATTGTACATCGATGCTTCTGGGCAACGGGTCAGTCTTCAGATAGCCAGGTTATACACACCACTGACCTCAAGGATGGGCTGGAATGCAACCTCAATCATGGGTTTTCCAGATCGCAGACCCCTAACCCACGACACATCAAGATTGCCGCTACTTCATCGTGGGTTGATACACCTTACTCCCTCAGAAAGTATCTCATGAAACCCAACAGTTCCAAGATACCTCACCCGTGAAGAGAGGATCTTCAACTAACAGGCTGTCCCAGGGCAAGACGGGTGGTGGAGAACGTCTTTGGCATCCTGGACAACAGGTTCCCAGGTACTTCTCACCCACCATGCAGCATGCACCCAGGGACTGTGAAGAGCAATCGTGGAAGCTTGCTGCATCCTGCACCAGTCTTTCATGCACACCGTAACCCAGTGTTGCAGAACAGGCTTGTGGACCAATCAACAAGGCGAATGGGGAAATGGACCTGGTGAATGGAAGGCATAGGGGGAAACCTGATAGACATGTGGACATGTACAAGGCCTCAACAGAAGCCTGCAATGAAGGGAAGAAGCAGCGCAACCTCCTGAAAACACTGGTTGGCAACTCCCCAGCTGGAGCTAAGTGGAGTTGGCAAGATAGGATGATAGATGGTTTAATGGAACTGCTTCCTTGAGCCTGTCCTATAACACTGATGAGATTGTGCGCATGGTATGTTGAGTGGTCCTACAATGAATAGGGCATTAATAAAGGAGCTTTGTTTATTTTGAATGTGTTGATCAATGAATAAATTGTTATTGGATAAAAAAGGCCCATATGTGTGCCAGCTTGGGAGGGTGGACCATGACAAGTCCCACTATGCTTGCAGCTGGAAGGTTTTAATCAATCTTTACCCATCCACAACTATCCCTTACCAATCCCACAACTATCCTACCCATCTCAACAGCTATCCTTACCCATCGCCACTAACTATCCTTACAATTATCCCAGCAACATTGCAAAGGCTTAACATTTTTTCAAAGTTTTCACACGAATATGGCAGGTCAACATTTTATTAAGGTAAAAACAAATTACAAGTGTGTGTAAAGCAAAGAGATAACCTTATAATTATTTTATATTTAGTTAAAACTGTATGACTTATATAAAAAAAGGAGAGAGCATGAAACCGGTAGTAATAGTCTTTAAGCAAAGAAAGGAGAGATATACAGGTAACAATCAAAAATTTCTGAGCACTATATCTCAGTAAAAAAAATAACACTTATATATTAGAAAGCATGTCCATTTAAACAGGTCTCAGCTGTCAAGTGGCCAGGAACTGTGGAGGAGGCTGTGGTGGAGTGATGGTCTGCAGCGCCAATTGGGGTGCCTGCCCCCGAGAGTACAAAGGGGTTGGGTGTGTTCAGTAGAAGCTACTCCAAAACCCGGGCTACTCCAGAGTCACGCGTGGGGAATTGAGAAGGGCCACTTTCTCAAGGACCTTGGGGATGTAAGGCACAAAGTACTGAAGACACGATTTTCTGTTGAGGGGTTTTTGGCTGTGGGTGGAGGAAGGAGGAGTGTAGTGGGGAGCCTTGGTCTGGTCTGCAGCTTGTGTGGAGGTGAAGGCATCTGTGCCTATGAAGTTGTCCTGGGCCTGGACTGGAAGGTCTGCCTCTGGGTGGGAAGTCCTGGTACTTCATAGCCTTGGTAGGTGAGGTGTTGAATAGCCGAGGGCTGTGACTATCGCCTGGGGTGTAAGGAGCAGTCCTGGACTGGTTGGAGCAGGTTCAGCTGGGCCCGGAGGCTGGTTGCAGCAGTGCTGTGATTTTCTCCTTCATCACCTGGTACTGGCCTTGGGCAGGTCCATGAGGGTCTGGCCTCACGTACGTGATGAAGGGCTTGCGGTTCGGAGGAATGGTATATCGCTGTGGACCCAACTGAGAGAGAAGTTCTGTTCTGGGTCTTGGATCGTGTCCCCTGGATCTCCAGCAGACAGTGTGGCTCTAGGCTCCAGTTCCCTGCCTCTCTGCCTGCTTCTGTGGAGGTGGAGCCTGGGTGGTGGGGTTGGTCTCTGGCTGCTGCTGTCTTCTTGCTCCATTTTAAGACAGGCGGATCTCCACGTCTCTGGCATGGGGAGTGCAGCTGTTGGGGGGTGTCTCTGCCGTGGGGCCTCCAAAGAACCTGCCTGGACAGGGTAGCTGTCTCCTGGCTTGGAAGAAGGACTGGCTGTCTGTGGGCTGTCTTGAGGGACGGGGTTGACAGAGGGGCCTGCCCCTGCAAGTGGCGGACCTCACCCTCTCAGGAAGCTGCACTGGCGCATGTTGTAACATCCCCTTGTTCAGTTGAGCTTTACAGCTGTTGGTTGGTCTCTGGTGTGTGTGGCGGACTTTTATGAGGGTGGTCGTTTGGTGAGTGGGTTCACTGCGTTGCTCTCGCGAGGGGTGCCGTGGGATGGCTTGTGCATTATGCCTTCCACCATCTCCAGGAGTACCATCTGAAGTGCTACCCAGGCTCTCTGCTTGTCTCTCCTCAAGCTGTCCGTTGCTTCCTGCTTGGATGTCACGATAGAGCCTGTGGCCCTTTCTCATAGGTACCGTGTCTGCACCAGCATTTCCAGCATCTTCTCCATGGTCTGATCGGGGAAATGGAGTACGGTTTCCTTTCTGCCCTTCTCCTTGCCTTGCTCTTCTCTCTGGCAGGGGCTTCAGGGCTCAGCAGCAGGGCTTTTGATGGCCCTTTGGGGCTGGTCCACCACAGCCAGACAGCACCTGCAGCACCACAGGAGATAGCACCAGCAGCACCAGCAGGAGAAAGCACCACAGCACCAGCACCTAAGCAGCTTCAGAGTCAGCGCCGGGGGTGGGATGCCTGGTTCCCTGGCCTTCTTGCCAGGGGTGGCAAGGAGTAAGGCACAGGCTTTCTCCTCTTTCCTGACTGACGAACCATGTTCCTATTAAGAGTCTCATAGGCGCAGGAATCTTTCCTCTGTATGGTAAAAGAACTGCTTGCAAAAGCTGGATCCTTTATAAATATAACACAGGAGCAATAGATGCAATTCAACTCCCAAGCATACGGAGTGAACGCATTATGCATCCGCTAAGCATCCGCTATGCATCCTAAGGCGTCCGTGGATGCATCCGCTGTCATCCGCTATGCATCCACTCCTTCTAGTATGCGTCCGCTTCGCTATTCTCCCCCGGAAGCCGGTTCGGATTGTGTCATCTGCTTCCATCCGCTTTCGCTCCGCTAGGTTTCCTACAACACAGCCGCCTTCCCATGCCTGGCGCTACACCATACTACCGCCCGTCCATTCCTTTTCCGTTATTGGTCCATTTCTGTTTATGAAATTGGGGCAGTTTGAGAGTGGGATAACAACGGATGGAGCCACCCCTGAAATTTTGCTCGTCCGCTGTGTCCTTTTTGCATATGTTTTGCATCTGTCGGTCAGTGTGACCTAGCCTTAAAACAACCCAAACTGGGGGGGGGGATGAAAATATACATTGAAGCTTGGATGGGTAAAATGGTAGCAGAACTAATGCAAGAAAAACAAAAACAAAGAATGTTGACATCTTCTAAAAAACCTGAATAAATATGAAGCTAGAATTGCGGTGACAAAAAACATTTTTTCAGAACTTAATTAAAAAGCCAACTTTGTGAGAAGAAATAACTGCATGGTTCAATTCTAAGCTGGGAAAATGATGATGTGAGTTTGACACCCCTGCTGTAGAGCAAAAATACATATTACACATACAAGCTGTAAAGCATGGATTTATAAGGGCCACATAAAGCACCAAAAATAACTAAATAATTATAAAGTTTTAAAATAACTGTAAAAAGGACTCTGAGAGCAAACACATAAGACTTGAAGAAGAATCAGAAAAGGAGTGAAATAGTTTTTTTTTAAACAGGCAAAATCTTTTATCTCCATTGCTTTTTAATAGGGCTGTGATTCCACTGGCAATAATTTTGAATAAAACACCAGTGGCTAATGAATTATCCAAGCAAAGTACAAAAGTCTCTCATACGCTCTAAATGGATGATTTGAAACCATATGGAAAACTATCTAGAGAAAAGCAATCACTTTTAAATATAGTTCACATATGTAAAGATGGCATCTAAATGGAATTGCAACCCTGGCAAAAAAAAAAATTGAACACTCAGATTAAACTGAACAATGGAATAGTACTGAAATCAAAGCACTGACAATGGAGGAAATTTATAAGTATAAGAGAGTTTCAGAAGCAGTCAATATTTTGCTTGCCCAAGTGAAAAAGAAAACTAACGCCACATTTGCAATTTGGGTTTAAAAGTTTTAAAACTGAAGCTGAGAAAACAATCTAAGTCATAAATACTTGGGCTGTCCCTGTAATATGCTACATAGCAGTATTGCACAACAGAAACCAGAAGTTTTAGACCACAAGAACAGCAAATCTCTGACAATACTTCATATATCTCATTAAAAAAATGACACATATAATTTGTATTTACCAAAGGAAATTGGTGGTCATAGTTTGTTGCAAGTGAACCAGAGAGTAGAAGGTAAAATCTAAATCACTGAATTGATAAAGGAAAGTAAACAAGTTAGGGAACTGGAAGCTAAAACATATAAAGAACAGTAGCAGGTATTGGGTATGTCTAGTCTAGTGAAAAGGACTGGGGGGACATGATAATGGTGTTCCAATATCAACAGGACTGGCACAAAGAAGAAGAGGTCAACCTATTCTCCCAAACACCAGAAGGCAAATCAAGAGGCAATGGATGGAAATTAATTAAGGAGAAAACCAACCTTATTTAACACTAAGTAGTTACTTCAAATGAATATTTGGAAAGACCTTCCTTCTACATGATCCATGGCTTCAGATTGGATCCATCAAGAAGGAAACAGAATGATTAATATTTGCAACACAAAATTAACAATTCACTAACAAAGCATTAACAACCACTGTTACAAAAATGAACATTAGGAAACAGCAAATGTTGATTATGCAAAGTTGATTATGATTGTTGACCACATAATGAGTACAGAAAATAAAATATGACATGAACAAATGATAAAACAATGATATTTTGATATTTATGTAAAAAATGTGCCAATGATTTATTAGTATGACCATAATCTTTAAAATGTGTCAGAATAACCATGCAAATATTTTATGGGTCTTCTGAACTCAAATAAGCCAACAACTAGAGCACAACGTGACAGATGTCACAATAGTTGAAGAAAAGCAAGTTTTATTTAAATTATGTAGCAATGCTACAAGAAACTCACAATATCTAAAAAGATCCTAGAAAACATTTGTAGACCATCTGTACTTGCAGAAATTATGGAATTAAGTGGCATTTTAAAAAAAAATCATAATTAATATAGTATTAGATCTGTCACAGTAGAATTCTCCAAACATCTGACAAAACTAGAAATATATATATATGTCTTGCCCTACATAAGAGGTACTACAGATAAAATCAGTAAGATACTACACAGGCATCACCATCAACGACCCTTCAAACAGACAAAAAAATTAGAGCGCCATCCTTAAAACCCCAAACAAAATTGACCTGGAAAACCAAGGCATATATGAAGTTCCCTGTACATTCATGCCCGGCCACATACATTGGACGAAGAGATAGAAGATAAGTACCCTCCTAGATAGACTGTACAAAAATGCAGTAAAAAAGACTGGACTATACCAGTCAACACAACGTCGCACCCGGCTCACTAGTCCAACACATGAAAACCACAGGTCACAACATCAACTTCAATGGCACTAAAACCCTAGCCACTATAGAAAACCCCAGCCACAGAACATCAGAGAAGCCATAGAGATTGAAAAAAGACCTGAAAGCAATGAATAAGAAGAGATGATTCCAGCAGAACTGTCAATCATTTTGGAAGCCTGCACTCTCAAATAGAAAAGATCTCCACACCACAAACCAAGCAAACACCTGAGCACAAACAGGCCCTCCTACGGCCTCCAACTCAAACACCCCCCACCAGGCACCCGAGGAGAACCTGGCGTCGTAGTGATAGCAGCCATCTTTTCACACGAAGCCAAGCTGCACTGAAAGCCTCCAACACAGAAACAGAGTGTTGCCAGCCAATCAAAGCCACAAAACAGACGAGAAAAACACCACAACAGAGGTTACCAATCAAACTCCAAGTCCAGTGAACACAGAACACAAAAACTCCCAGCCAATCAGCAATATCAGGCTAGTGCATATGCAGTACGTTAGAGTGCACATGTCTAGAGGCCAGCTTGAAAGAACCAAAAGCTGTTGAGACTCGACATCCTATACACAGAAGCCTGACCTGTGGGCAGATGAAGATTGCTCTGAAACATTGCTAACAGACTTTGCAAAGCACTCCAATGAACGTGGGAATACTATATAACAATATATATATATGTGTGGATCTTTGGCTTTTCGGGTTTTACTCCCGCGTAGAATTGAAGTATAACTGGCGCAAAGTTCGATGAAGTCTCATTCATCATCTTCAGGCTTGTTTCTTCTTCAGCCTGTGGCTGTCGTCAGTAGTAATGGTTGAGTGTTGCAGCCTGCTTCTTCCTTTTAACTGCTAGTGGGGGTCGACTTGATTGGGGTGGGGTTTGGCTGTGTTTCTGATGGTGAGGCGGGGTTGGCTGTGTTCTGTTGGCTGGGGAGGATGTTGTTCTGCTTAGGTGGGGGCCTGGTTGCTGCTAGCAGGTTATCTTATGTTGCTGGGGGATTTGAGCTGGTGAGCTTACGATCTACGTTGGGGTAGCATCGTTGGAACTTCGTCATCGCTGGATACGGCCTAGTGTACGTAACACCGAATGCTGAGGTGGTCGTAGGTGGGTCGAAGAAGTATTTCTATCCAGTCTCTGCGTGTCGCTCTGTCGATACTCGGTAGCAGCCAGGTCTCTTGACGGTCGTCACTAAGCGCGGTTCAGGAAGACTGCCCGTGAACTAGGTCTGCATATCTGTATGAGCTTATTGTTTGGCTTCGTGTTCGTGTCGTGCCCATCTTCATGGTGGTGTCAGTTTGCTTCTTGTATGGTCAGAGGGTTTGAAGCGGGTAGTGTGCAGCTGCAATGGCTTCTGGTTCGTGGTGTGTCTCTATCTGCGTATCGTGTGTGGTGTGAGTCTTTTTTCTGCGTGGAAGTGTGTGTGGTAGCATCTTGTGTGGCACTTGTGGGGTGTGGGCTTGGTGTCATTCTTCATATTAGGTACTCGTTTGTTAATGAGGCCAGGTTTCCAATGGTTGGTAGGCGGGAGGTAATCTGTTTATCCATGCTATGTGGGGCGTTTTTCTATCTCTATGGCTTCTCTGTTTATTAATCTGAAGGTTATACTATAATATTTAAAACTAATGATAAAATATTTCACATTATTTATTTATTTGTCAGCATTTACAAGATAGCAGGTACAGACTATATACATAAACAAAGGAAATAAGTACAAATAAATGGCGACAGTAAGACAGGGATGGTAGCACACGGTGTGCTATTCACGCTCCCTTTAAGGACCTCTTAGGATGGGGTGAGGTCCATGGTAGACAGTTTGAGGTTGAAGCTGTGAGGGGTTGAGGCTGTAACAATGGAGTCAGGTAAAGCATTCCAGGCATTGACCCCTCTGTTGCTGAAGTCATATTTTCTGCAATTGAGTTTGAAGCTGTTTACCTTGAGTTTGTTTCAATTGTTTGCCCGTATATTATTGTGGTTGAAGCTGAAGAAGCTTAAAATTTGTAGTTTTAAATATTCCCTTACTCAGTAGACAATCCATCTGAAATCCTAAACACCACTAAAATCTTATTTACTCTGTAAAAATCTTGTTCTGCATAGCATTTTAGACATGCATTCAGTTCTTTCACTTACAGCAGATAACCAGATCAGCAGATAACAAGAACACTAGATGTGTTCCATTGGAGAAACTGATTTTTTTCTTTTGCTGCCTACCCTTTTCTTATAGATAGATAGATATCCATTTATCTCTTCATCTATAGCTTTCCTGTGACTTTCTCCTAATACAGGAAATGGATTTCTTGACTTGATGAATGAGCACTGCCAGAGCTTCTATCTTCTGATGCTTGAATACCTGCTGCAGTCATAATGGAACCTGCCAATTCCTAACAGGTAAACACATATAGCTTATCAAGACAAATACCTGGACTCTGTCTTTATTTCTTTTGGACTACACCAAAAACTGGAAAGCAAGACCTCACCAATCTATGAAGCTATATTCAAACATTCATGGGATATGTTCACAAGATTTAACAGCTGCCAGCTATTATAAGGCTGATGCAATATAAAGCTGATGCAATAAGGATGAATCAGCATAGCATAAATATTGCCCTTTTAAGATAAAGAATGGGTTCACAGAAGTCCTTACCCCTTTAAGAGGTGTTTATATAAGGCTAACATTATAGAGGGTGTGTTCTCTCTCCTTGTACCCTGTATCCATTGCAGAGTTCTCCATGTAGAGTTAAGAAGATTGATTGCTTGCCAGGTACTTGCCTACCACATATATTTCTGCATATGTATATAAGCCACTGTTAAAATGTCTAAGTCTCTGTGTGCTATGTTTTGCTCCTGGGTTGTTTCATAAGAGTAATCATGCTGCAAATGCTCTGACAGGATAATTGCAGGACACTATCATGTGCATATCGATTTGACATCACTGTGGCTTATACCAGATGTGATTATAAGCAGGAGCAGAAAAAAAAATCTCAGTGTTATTTTATGCAGTAAAGAAAAGAGGGGATTAAAAAAACAACAACCTAAGACTCAGTGGTGAGATTCAAAAATTTTTACTACCGGTTCTGTGGGCAGGGCTTAGTGGGCTTGGTGGGTGTGGCAGGAGAAGGATACTGTAAAATCTCCCCACTCCGGGGGAAGGATACTGTAAAATCCCCATATTCTCCCCACCCCGCTAACCTGCTTTCCAGCTCCGTTCTCCTGTGCAGGGCAACAAAAGAAGATCCAGCCAATCAGCTGGGACTCAGGAGGCAGCAAATAGATGGGGGTGGGGTCGGTCAGAGGTGGTATTCCGAACTACTCAAAATTTCCACAACCAGTTCTCTGAGCTACTCAAAATTTCCGCTACCAGTTCTCCAGAACTGGTCAGAACCTGCTGAATACCACCTCTGCGAAGAATTCTATAAAGGTAGGCAAGTTAGAAAAATATAAAGGCAGAAAAGACCAAATCTTTAAAGACTATGCAGCTTTTAAACTCTTCTTACAGTTTAGGAATGTATAAATTACAAGGTACTTTAGTGTTTTTTTTTTCCTTTTCCCATAACCACTGCTGGAAACTGACAATGTCTCATTTGTAATAAAATATTTAGTTATAGAAATTAACTTCACTAGATCAAGATATTTGAAGAGATTGAATTTCAATTTTTATAACAAGATTAATAAAATAAGAAATTGAATTAGTTATGACATGAGCTACTTTTGAATTTCAGCTGTAGGATTAAAAAAAGAAGCAAAAAAGGTAAATGTTTTATAATGAGATATTAAGAGTTTCCTCTTAAAAGGCAAGAACAACAGACATGACTGATATTTATGGACACTATAAAATTATGAGTAGGAAGAAAAGTGAAGAAATGCATGGAATACACTATAATATATACATGTGTATGTATGTGGAGCTCCATAATTTGGAATCCAAAATTAATTCCTTTTCCTAGGCTACAGTTGTAGATTTTTACTGCCAATTCAGATTTAAAAAGCAAAGAAAATTGCTGTTTTTCAAAGAAATTTACTATGCCTAAAAATTAATAGATGTCCTAGATGCCATGAACAGTCAAAAAATGGTTAGTGTCTAAATCAGGAAGAACATATTCTCCTCTGCACTTCAACTAATAGACACAAGTTGCAAATTAGGAGTGAAGAAAAAGTTGGCTATGATTCAAGCAGCTAATTCAGCCTAATTAAAAAAGTTTTGTTGCAGGAAGACTTAATGGATTGCTTGATTATCTCTGTCATTAAAAGCAATACATCACACCTGGCCAGCCTAATATCTTATCTCACCATAGAGCAGAATCCACACTTTCCCCTTAACTGATTGCCAGTACAGGCCATGCCCTACTTCCTCAGTTCACGAATGGATGCCATCCTCTTCTTCCCATTCGCAGCCCGTTGTATATAGTACAAAAACTCTGCACTTGGATTTTTCTGGCTTTAAATGAAATGGAACAAAACAAAACAGAATCATCTTAGAATTTCAGGAAAGATGTACTCCATTGCTTTGTTCTGTTCTAGTAGAAGCTGAAGACCTGATTGGCTGAAGAGTTTGACATGCCCTTCGCATCGAGTACCCAGTAACCATTTCATCCTTCTCAGTTTCTCAGTTGGGCTTCTCAGTTGGTAGGTTCTCCACACTTTCATTAGAATAAAAACAGAAGAGAAGAGAAGAGAAGAGAAGAGAAGAGAAGAGAAGAGAAGAGAAGAGAAGAGAAGAGAAGAGAAATATAGAAGAGATTAATGAATGAAGAAATAGAAGAAATAGGCCCGGTCCCACTGGCCGATGGCCAAAACGTATGCATAAGGACACAAGCGGACATGAGCAAATATTTCGGGAGGTGGCTCACCGTTTCTTATCCACTTTCAAAAAAGTGGCAAAATTTTGCATAAACGTGAAAAGAATGGAAAAGAACGGGACGTGGGTAGTAATGTAGTGTGATGTTAAATGGATGTTCTAGTAAGCTAGCAGATGGAGCGGATGGAAGCAGAGACACCTCCAAAGGGGTTCAGGGGGAGAATTTCAAAGGGGACGCATAGCGGAAGGGGCGGATGCTGTGGATGAGCGGATGCATCACGGATGCCTATAGGAAACAAAGAGGTGCCGCCAATGGATGTTTATCAGATGCAAAGTGTTTCATAGATACTGCGGCATGCGGGAGTATGATTGTTGTCACGTCCACAGATATTAAAGGATGCAGCACGCACACAGTCAGCATTCAGGGAAAGACGTGCTGCCCACTACATCTTGGAGAACACCAGGGTTCGTCAGTCAGGCAAGAAGAGGAAGCCTGTGCCTTACTTGTTTCAGCCTGGAAGGTGAATAAGGCCCAGAACCAGCCATTCCCACCCCTGGCACTTGACTCTGAGCTGCTGCTGCGGCTGCTGCTGCTGCTGTGCTCTTGCTGCTGTGGTGGACCAGCCCCCAAGGCCTTCCAGCCCCTCAAAGCCCTGCTGCTCAAGTCCTGAAGGCCCTGCTGCTCAGCCTGGGGCCCTGCTGCTCCAGCCCTTGAAGGCCCTTGCTGAAGCCCCTGCAGAGGGGAGGAAGATGCAAGGGAAGGAAGAAGGTGAAGAGAGGAAACAGGGAGATGAGGGGATAAGGTGCTGGACATGTGAGGGAACGAGTACCTTCTTGGAAAAGGGCCACGGCTCTTCGGGACCCAAGAAGAAGCAGGCAGCCTTGGAGAGACAAGGCAGAGAGCCTCAGGTACACTCAGAAGTATTCTAGGGATGGTGGAGCATTGCACACCTGGTATGGCAAAGCTACACTCAGAAATCCAGGAGGCTGCTGTCAAGCTCATGACTGGGAGATGTAAGTCATGGTTCCAAGTGCATGTTCCGTATGGGTAGTCCGGCCACTGAGGAGCAGCCCCTCTGTACCCCTCTCCCTCAGAACAGCCCAACAGCAG
The DNA here is from genome assembly GCA_004320025.1 of Laticauda laticaudata. Classification (NCBI taxonomy): domain Eukaryota; kingdom Metazoa; phylum Chordata; class Lepidosauria; order Squamata; family Elapidae; genus Laticauda; species Laticauda laticaudata. The sequence goes on along the minus strand of BHFT01030080.1, from coordinate 17,217 downwards.
CCATCCTCTTCCAGCCAGGAGCCAGCTATCCTGTCCAGGAGGTTCTTCAGAGGGCTCCAGAGCAGAGACCCCTCCGACAGCTGCCACTCCCTATGCTGGCAGATTGGAGGATCCATGGAGGTGCGCCCTGCTGTACAATTGGAAAGAAAGGAAGCAAGCAGCCCCAGAGGCAAACACCCCCACCCCCAGCTCAGAGGATGCGTCCAGGAGAGCAACTGGGGACCAGAACTCAGTGTGCTGATGGAGATCAGGGACACTGGACCAGCACGAATTCTCTCTCAGCTTGGTCCACTTGACGAACACTTCGGGCTGGGAACACCTTCATCACCTACGTGCCACCCTAGGGACCTGCCCAAGGCCGTACCAGGTGATGAAGGAGAGATTACAGCATCTGCCAACCCTCAAGGCCCAGCTGAAGCTGTCCTCCAGTCCAGGTCTGCTCCTCCACCACAGGCGATTGTCACAGCCCTTCCCGGCTTTTGACAGCCTCAACCCTACAAGGCTACGACTACCGGATTTCTCACAGCAAAGCAGGACTTGCCAATCCAGGCCCAGGTTCAGTTGGATGCCACGATGACTCCTCCCCAGCTGCAGACCGACAGCCCCTAATCCTTCCCAACCTCCTCACCCCAGCCAGCCATCAATGGACATTGTCTCAGTATTGGCCTGACATCTCAAGTCCTTGATGAGGGTCTCTCAACCTCACAGGATGAGTCAGCTCTCTGTAGCTTCTGAACAACCTTCCTGTTGTTCCCAATGGTGCCTCAGGACCAGCTCCAGCCAACAGCCACCTCCACGTCCCTGCCCGCTTAACAGCTGGGACATGGACTGACTTAGAGTGACTGGTTGTCAGAGACTGTAGTTGGTTTCTTCTTAAGTTTATCTTTGCTTAAACCACTTTACTTGGTCAGTTGCTTATTTAATAACAGTCTAAGTTTACCTAAGACGTTAATAAGGTTTTCTTTGCTTAACACACTTGTTTACTTGGTTCGTTTTGTTCTTACTCAATAAAATGTTGGTGAAAACTTTGAAAAATGGTTGAAGCCTTTGCATGGTTGTGAGATAAGATAGGATGTTGTGGGATTTAGATAACCTCCAGTTGCAACCTGTGGGTGTATTGTCCCCATCCCAGCGTCCAGATGATTTGTCTCCCCTTTTGATAAGAATTCGGTTGTCCCATAGGTGTCATTCTCCACTGACATACTGCAAGAATCCTAATTACGATATACATCCCAGATACAAATGTTTTGTCCTTTTTTAATTATATACGAGATGCATACGCTTACTCTTTCTATTTCGTGCTTACTAATGCTGTGTAGACGTTCCGTTGTACCTTTGTTTCCTCCTTCTTTCCATTTTTCAGTGCACGATGTGAGTTGAGGGTGGCCAGTGGATTGCAGAGAGATACAGCAGACGTTTAATGGATTGATAACGGACATAGACGTTTGTTGCCCGTATATGTCACGGGATGGTAACAATCGTACGTGGCGGAAAGTCATCCGTTTCACAAAGTTTTGGCAGTCAAACTTCTTGCATGGTATGAAATTGCAGTGGACAGATGTCGACGGATAGAGCATATTGAACATGTATGCAATGACTACACAACGGATCATAGTGTTTTCCAAAGGGATTGGCAATGCTTTTTTTTAACGTTTTACATCCTTTTGCATTCCATGAGTGCAGTGGGACCGGGCTTAAGAGAGAAGGAATATAGAATAGAACGGAATATTAGAAGAGGAATAATGGAAGGAAGAATAGGAATAGAATAGAATAGAATATAGAGAGTATAGAGAGAGGAAGAAGAGAGAGAGAGAGAAGAGGAGAGAGAGAGGAAGAGAAAGAGAAGAGGGAATTAGAGGAATAATGGAATGAAGATAGAATAGAACAGACAGAATGAATAGATTAGAATTCTTTTATTGGCAGTTGTTTGATTGGAACACAGGATTTGTCTTTGGTGCATAGCTCTCGTGTTCATTAAAGAAAAATAAAATACATTCATCAGTTCTGATCAACACATTTATATCATAGGTTATTACTACCCAATCTACTATGGAAACAAATAAACAATTATAAATTGTTAGGATACAAGCACACGGTTATGTCATAAGGAGGAAGAGTGGTAATAGGAGAATTAGAAGAGAATGTAATCAGTTTTACTAAGTAAGTTAATAGTGTTGTGAAGGACCTCATACTACTACTCTTACAATACTAGACACACAGTATCAATGTAGAGACCTTCAATTTAGGTTCTATCATATCAGGAAGACTAAATGGACAACCTATCAAAATGTCATCAAAAAGTACAAATAAATGTTCTTTCTGTGCCAACTCGAACAGGTCAAACGCCCAGAGCTGCTGATACAGTTCCACAGAGGAATTTTGAGTCTGTCATCTGCCACCTCTTAAATATACTGTATGTTTGCTTCTGCAATCCAACAGGACACGACACGGATTCAGAGAGTTAATTAGGTTGCAGAAAAAATGGCTACCAGGTGCTCCATTGTGGACCTGTATACAGCACAAGTCAAAGAGGGATGTTGGGAATATCTACAGACCCCTCATCCTGGACATATAACTGTTTTCACTTCCTACTCTCCAATGACGTTAGGGCACTGCACACCAGAACAACTAGAACAAGGACAGTTTTTCCCCAAACACCATCACTCTGCTAAAAAATTCCAAACACCTCCACTATTTACAGTCTGTATTACTATTAATTTCCTATCCTTCTGTTCACCCATCCCTCCCATTGTGCTGGGTTGGACTGTAACTTTGCACTTGTTTCCTTATTTATATTGACTGTTTCTGATGATTGATTGCTTATTGTACCCTATGATTATTATTAGTTGTTGTCTTATGATTTCTTACAATGTATTCTTTTCTTTATGTATACTGGAGCATTTGCCACCAAGACATTCCTTGTGTGCCCAATCACACTTGGGCCAATAGATTTATTAGTTGTTTGCAGATGATGGCTTTTCAGGAAAAAAAATTGTCCTTGTGTCCAGTTGTTGCTCTAGTTGTTTGGTGTGCAGTGTTCTTTGTGTTGTTTTGAGGGTAGGGTTGAAACAATGTTTATTGTCGGATATGAGGGTCTGTATATATTTCACAGCCCTCTTTTGATCGTGCTGTATAAGGTCACAATGGAGTCAGGTGGTTGGCAATTGTTTCTTTGTTGAAACTCTGTGTTTGTTTTGTTGGGTTGTAAAGCCAAAGCAGACCATTATAGAGGTGCAGATGACAGAGACAATAATTCCTCTGTAGATTAAGATCTCAGCTGACCACCAGTGGTCTATTAAATCAATGAACTATTCTCAACCTCTGGAGCTGACATTCCATTAAATTTCTTCATCTTTAACACCTACCCATTCCATTTGCCAGACAAAGTTAAGCATCAGTGGTGGGATTCAAATTGATTTACTACCGGTTCTATGGGCATTGCTTGGTGAGTGTGTCAGGGGAAAGACACTATAAAATCTCCAGTCAAAGGTGGCATTTGCTGGTTCTCTGAACTACTCAAAATTTCTGCTACCGGTTCTCCAGAACTGGTCACAATCTGTTGAGTACCACCTCTGTTAAGCATGTTTTACTTGCTTTCCTGAAGCAAGCTGAGGGTAGAGTTTGCCTGCAATACTACATTCTAACCACTTTGTCACTATGGCAGACAGACAGAGTATATATCTATTATTTTAAACATGGTATATCTATTATTATTATTATTTAAAAAAATAATTAATTACCTTATCCAAATGCAACACAACCTATTTTCCTTTCTGTGCTAGTAGCCTCTAAAATTCCCTTTTCTCAAAAATACAAGATTGCCTTTGCATTTTGATATTCTGTCAAGTTTACATAGAGAGGGGAAATGGGATATATCAATTCAGCTGTTAAAAAGTGTCATTTCCCCGAAATTCAGGTGCCCTTGTAGCTAACGTTTTGTTTGAGGTCTCTTGGTCAGCTCATGTATTGGGAATTGTTAATTAAAAAGAGTTGCTTTGCTCTCTTAAGATTCCCCGTAGACTAATTATTGAAGTGCTGTGGAGCATCTCAAACCTACAGCAATTGAAAAGTCACCAAAAGGACTTCCTTATATGATGAGATTTCCATGCCCCAAAGAGTTTTCTTCTGCTCTACAGAACATGCACAATGGGAAGAAGATTACCTTCTATGCAGGCAGTCTGGCTCAGAAAGAAAAAGAAGAAAAATAGGAAATTGTTCGGGGGAAAAAAGCATACATATGCATTAATGTTTTCAGCATCCTTCTGGTGAATTAAATTCCCTATACAGTATGTGTGAAGCATGCACTTGTTATGTTGCTGTGGTGGGTAAGATTCTCCCTTCCCACTTACTCCCCCTAAATCTGTGTTGAAAATGTAGCTATCTCTACTTCAATAAATATTTATTGAACAAACTTGGCAAGGGACTAAAAAAAATACCTAGGAAAACTGAATGATGGATTGCTTAATTAATCTTGATATTATGCTTATTTGATAGTTCTGAATCAACAACTGATATAATGAAGAAAGAATTCTAGGGTTTAGAATACCCAAAGTTGCCATTTACATGAATTCTGAAAAAAAAACCACAAATATAACTGAGGAATATTACAGAATATAAAGTGTGTGAATGAAAGTTTCTAGATCTGCTTGCAAAGATCTAATCAGTCCAGCTGACCACTAGGTAGTAACAAGTGGTTAGTGTTTAGTGGTTGACACAGGCCAAACATGAAGGAAATGACTCTGAGCTATCCACATTGTGGATAAAATAGACAGGTTTATATTGCAGCATGTATTTGCTGATAATGTATGCTGAGTTGAGTTTCATAATTTTTCATCAGTCTGCAAATTATATTTAGTGCATCATTTTCATAATTTGTCTGATGTGATGGCACATGTGCCCTAACTCTGCCTCCTATGGACACCTGTAAGTGCCATAACTCTACAATTTCAAAATAACCCAGAGAAACTTTGGGTAGGACAACTTTTTCTTGGCATCACCTTCCTTCCTTCCTTCCTTCCTTCCTTCCTTCCTTCCTTCCTTCCTTCCTTCCTTCCTTCCTATCTTCCTTCCTTCATTCGTAGCTTCCTACCTTCCTTCCTCCATTCATTCACTCACTCCAGATTGAAATAACTATATTTAAATACCTGAAACTGAGCATCAGGTTTCCATTTTTCCTTTTTTAAATGAAGAATTATCACCCATCTGTCACATTCAAATCCCATTTTGATTAAAATATTAAGTAAGGATTCAGTTTCAGGTTTTGTACTCCATATCATTTCAGATCATTCATGGATGGCAAATGTCCACTTTGTTTTTAACAATTCACATCCATGTTTTATTTCAGTTAGAATGTCAATAAAAACGAACAATGGAGGCAATACATTCTCCTGAGAAATTATGAAATTTACAGTTCCATTTTCTTGCCATTTATCATCTTTTTTCATATTTTCATAGCTTTTGTTTTCAAAATTCAGGTTGTTTGCATCAATGCTAAATATTTCCAAACATTTCTGAATCCAGTTATGTAAAAGAGAATCAATGATCAGTTGTCTATGGAGATTCTTAGTCATCCAAGTCATGATTTTCCCAAAGGTGCTTTTTCAAGAGGCAACTGGTTTCTCTTTGAAGATGTTTCGTTTCTAACCCAAGAAGCTTCTTTAGCTCTGAATAAGCTTCTTGGATGAGAAGCGAAATATCTTCAAAGAAAAAAATAGAAAGTCCAGTTGCCTTCTGAACAAGCACCTTTGGATCAATAATCAATTGTTTCTCTAATTATTAACCAGTCATTGATGTGGAAGTTGGTTTTTGTTCACCTGGACTTCTTTTTAGTGTTATCAATCAACAATGATATGCTGTTCCTCTTGAATTTCAGCAGATATTTTTTTGCTCGGGTGGATAGAGTTAAGTTTTAAAGATGTGTCTCAAAATTGCAATTGCTAATATATGAGCTAGCAACTTGAACATTGTTGACAAGGAAGTATTTGCTCTGTGGTTGCTTGCAATTACATTTTGCATCTTTCTTCTATTATTAAATATCTTCTACCAATTGTCATCCATTCTTCAACTTTTCCAATTTATGATATTTTATTAAATTGAGGAGCTAATCTTTCATGGAGAGTTGTCAGAAATTTAAGTCAAAATCCATGTACTTCATCTTTTCCTGGTGCACTCAGGTCCTTAACTTTTTAATAATTTCAGATGTTATGAGTGTATTATTCATTTTGACTGAGCCAATATTCTTCTCAATCTTTGGAATGTGGCTGTAATCAAATATTGAAGGATCAAGTGAGGTCCTCAGTCCAAAAAAGTTGTCTACAGATTTTGCATGGGATCTACTTACTCCCAAGTAAATAAATTGATTTGGTTTTATAGGGGACAGTTCTCTAATTATGCACCTGGAGCTTCCTTTACTATTAATATATTAAAAATGTAAAATGACCTGACTTCAATGCATATCCTATTCTCATTCTTCCCTTGTAAACCACATCAGCTGAAACAACTACAGACAAAAATAAAAGAAGCTTCTATTTACTGAGTCTCATAACCACCTCCTGGTTCTTTGCATAAACTACATGATAAATCACTGCAACTGAAATGTGTTGTTTTTCACAATAACACAGTATATAATCAACTTCCTCACCACCAAATCATACAATTTCCAGTGACAGGACTAACCATAATAGCCTTTCAGAGATAGTTTGATTGTCTCTGTTGTGAGAGGTGGGGAAGTTTGCTCCTGGTTTCAACTGTGACACTATTGTTGAGTATTGTAACTTGAATTCCTTATGATAGTCATCCCAAATGCTGGTTGAATAGAAAATGGGAGAAAAACTGCTTTGACAAATTTGAATCAAAAAGTATTTTAGATAGCCTGATTGGGGAATAACTACATTCAGTGGATGTAGTTTTTGAAATGTAGGTCTCATGTTTTCTCATGCTTACTCAGTCCCTTCCAGATAAGGTACATTCACTACGTTAGTACATCATGGTCAGCAACAGTAACATTTGTGTGTGTTTTGATTAGGATTATGTGAAACCACCAACAATAATTTCTAAACCATAGTTTATGAAGTGTGAAAATAGGAAAGTGATTCAACAGGAGTCTATCTGTTGGTGTGGGAAATGTTCAGGCTGACACTTAGTCTCGAGTCCCTTCATATCCATAAGAGTTCTAAGTTGAGCCCACCTTGAATTTTACTGACTCTTATCTACCGTCAATTTGCTTTGAGAATTAACAGTTCAGATTCTTGTAGACAGCATACACTTGCAATAAACATGTATGTTCATTTGAGGCACTTGGATTTCCTGATTTTCCCATGCTGAACAGTTGGGTCTACATGGCTTAAGTAGATTTTTTTTTTGTTTCATGAGACATATGGGGATAGCAAGAAGTTTATGCTTTTAGTACCCATCCTATGAAGTAGTATAAGCAGTTTTATTTAATGGAGTAATATTCTGAATTAAGACCTTTTTAAACAACTACATAAATTGAAAATGATTCTCTTCCAATCAAAAATGTCACAGTTTTCTTTAGCATGATTTATTGAATTAGATCAGGGGTGTCAAACTCAAGGCCTTTGGGCAAGATCCAGCCTGTCATGTGGTCAGATCTGGCCAGCAGGACCATCTTGGTCTACTCAATGTGAAGAGGAAAGATTGGGCCAGCATGGCTTTGGCCCAGTCTACCCAATGCGAAGAGAAAAGATCAGGACAGCGTGGCTTCAGCCCGGTCTACCCAATGTGAAGAAGAAACATGCCAGAAGTTTGGGGAGTGGCATAAAACTAGCCATGCCCAGCAGTCAGCTACACCCACTCAGCCCCCTAACTCAACCAGAGCCCTGATGTGGCCCTCAATGAAATTGAGTTTGATTCCCCTGAAGTAGATGGATCACAAGAGTTCCAGCAAATGAAGTACTTGCCGTTTAGAATCAACACATTCTATGAATATTAGAATGGCATAGGGCCTTTCTCATTCTCTTCCTAATGGCCTTCTGTTTTTTTAAAAAAAAAACAATTATACAGAATTTTGCAGCTTATTTATATCTCTTAAATCACTATCTATTCCAGAATCACTTTTTTGAGCAAATTATTCTGCATTAATGCTAAATGGCAGCAAAGAGACTCATTGTGAATGGCAGTGATAAAAAGTAAAGACATTTAATTTTAAGGAAGTGGTTGGTATGCTAGAGTGAGAAGGAAAATATCAAACATTTCATTATAAATTACTAGTAATTTTGATGAATCAAAAATTAACCTGATATTTCCTATGAGCTTAATTATTGATATTTGTATTTTGGTTTTGTGTGTTTGTATATTAGTGCATGTGTGTTTGTATAGATAAATGCACTTGCATATTAGAATTAGCATTATTAGAATTAGAATTATTAGAATTAGAATTATTAGAATTAGAATTATTAGAATTAGAATTATTAGAATTAGAATTCTTTATTGGCCAAGTGTAATTAGACACATAAGGAATTCATCTCCGGTACATAAGCTCAGGTCACCTAGACAGAGGCAGGCTTTGATAGACTCCTTTATTGCTCTGTTGAATTCAACAACAAACAGCCCTGCAATGGCCAGCAAGTCTCCATAACACACTTTCCAGAAGGCAGCCACCCACAATCCAACAAACAAAACCAGTAACCAACAAAACTAATTTGCGAAGACAGAAAGGAAGTCTAAAGACAAGGTGCAAATTCATGGGGCATAGTCCAGAGTTAAGGTCCACAGCGCAAGGCAGGTCCAGGAGGTAAAAGGTAAGTCCACAAGGCAAAGGCCCAAAGCAAGACACAGACAGAAACATGAGTCAAGGCTGAGTTTTTCCAAAGCCAGGGGAGTGTAAACTGAAGCAAACAATTGACAAAGACAGTCTCCCCCAGCTTCTGCTTAAGTCAACCCATGGCAGGCATTCCTTGTGAGGAAGGCTGAGGCAGCCTTCTTCCGAGCAGCCTCACCAACTTCCTTTGAATTTGCCTCCGCTCTACTCTCTGTGCCCTCAGATCGTAGGGGGAAGCAGATGTTCCTCATCAGAGGGGATCTGCTGCCTTGCAACACCACTGCCTGTCTGCAGTCTATTCACCCCTGTGTCTATGAAGGCAGGCAGCTCTCTGTTCAGTCAACCACCTCCCCCAATGTCCAAAGGTCCTGGGATAGCATCATCCTCAGCTCTTCTAAACATTCCAAGGGAGACTTACCATCCCGGAAGACAGTTCTAGTTCCAACTCCTCCTCCTCCAAATCAGATCCAATGGGGCCATGATATCTATACCCAAATAGACACTTAACCATTCACAGGATTACATGTTTACTTTTCCTGGCAGCAGGAATGATTGTGTTAGAGTTAGCAGCATAAATTCACATCCAGAAAACACACAGACTGATTCAGCAGGGTCATTAACTTCTTTATGTTTAAGTAAAGTTTAGTAAGTAAAGTTTACAATACCATTTAGTGAGTAAAGTTTACAATACCATTTGTAGATTCTTTCAATGTAACATAACACAAACTGGCAAGCTGCAGCAGCTCAGAGCAGATATCAGTTTCAGCAAGCAAACAAGTCTAGTTTCACTTTCAATTCTCAGCAAAACACACAGAGCCAACCATGCCCAGGCTGCTAGCTCCCATGAGCTAGTGTGTTGCCATGCTTACTTTGTTAAACATGTCTCTGCCAGTTAATGAATATACTTGTAACAGAATATAACTTGCCCCTTAATAGACATCCATAGAATTTTGGTGTTGCTGGAGTTAGAGCTAACCCATGCACATATACAATTTATAATCCACATTAAATGAACTATATGTGTTGCACACGGCAATATAGAGACACATAAAGTTTTGCAGCAGCAGATTTACATAAGGATATTCAGCTTTTAGGCTGTTTCTGTGCTTCCAGAAATTATTTTATTAGGTCTTAAGCTGCAGTCAATACCCTTCATTAAGAAATTGGCTCAAAGTAACAAATGTAATGCTTATTATCACATGGAATTCTTACAAGCAACAGCCTTGACATTACCAACACCACACAAATTTCCTGAAACTTTACAAAATCCTTGTTTTTATAGTCTTTATTAAAATCCATGTACAGTTAACAATCATATAGGAGAGGCTCTTTTTTAAAAAAAATGAAAAATGTATTAATATTTATGTCCATTATTACTGAAAAGTACACAAATTTTTAGTGGTCAGGCAGGGTTCTCTGCAAACTCCAGGAGATTCAGTGTTGCTTCATTTATTATTAACTCAGCTCATAAATTCTGCTGCCATCCAAAATAGCCTTAAACAATATAGGCAAAGCACATTCTGAATTCTTATTTCTGCTTCTAAAACTGAAAATAAAATAAAATTCTGGACAGCATCTAGATGTCATCAATTCTGAGGGGAAGATGACTGTTCTATGTCTCCTTCTTTTCTCTCAGCAAATGATGGAGTTTTATAGCCTAAAGCAATCTGCAAATATTTATAATGCAACTGTCTAAACAAAATGAAGAGACTGAAGAGAGAAAGTAAGAAGACAATGTGCACACACATGCAGACAGACAAAAGTGGATAATAGCTAAGAAGACTCTATATAAACCTTCAATTAGACATAAGCATTCCATTTTTTAATTTCTGTGCTCTTTATGATTCTTTTTTTAAAAAACCTTTTTCTTCACCTGGATTTAAGACTTTCCAGCAAGATGTTAAATCTTTACTGGTGGAGAAATAAGTAGTTCTGTCACAGAAAAGTTCCAACTTAATTATTGAAAAAATCAGAATTTCTGTTCGCCCCTCATTTTCTATTTTATCCTTCCATGAAGTGCAGAGACAACTGGATCAACTAATTATTTTCCACAGTAATCTCTTGAATTTAGTTGGGTTGACACACCCAAGCTATGCATTTCAAGTTGCTGTTTAAAAATGGCAGTCTCCTTTTTTGGAGTTACAGATATTTCCAAACTTTTCTATGTCTGCTCTGTTTGTGTCAGGTGCCAGAAACATCTGTAGTATTCAAAGCACAGAAGAGTTTATTAATGCTACCTATAAACAAGAATCCAGATAACTAATGATCAATTGGTGCTACATAAGGGTCAATAGAGTTCAAGGCTGGACTTGGATCTCTTGTGGGAATGTAATAATTCCAAACTGATGACATGTTTAACTCCTCCTTCCAGCTCAGCATGCTCTTCTGCTATGGTTTGTAATAAGAGAGCCACAATAATGCCCTGTTTCTGCCTTCCTTCATTCAGAGATTTCTCTGTAGAAACAAAGGCAGTTTAAAAAAAAAAAAAAGCTTATTTCATGTGATAACTACCTCATCCTGTGCTTGTGTATGATTGTTGTTATCTTCAGACATTTATGGGGAGAGTTACATCTGTGTAGTTAGTTTATATCAGGCCATTCACTTGCTGGCCACACCCACTGCAGCTGCATGAATAGGAAAAACATCACAAAACATCACATGATGACAATGTGATGCAGCGAGTTTGACACCCATGATTTAGACATTCACTAAGATTGGCATTTTGTTTTAGGTGTAATGGAGGCATAACCAAGAACAAAAAATGGGATAAATACATAGAAAGCAAAAATTAACATGAATTTATGAATGGCTATTTGAAATATACAATTAGTTAAATTTTGCAAATATGAAAATTAATATAGACTATAAAACAAAAGAAGGGAAGTTAAGAATATAGAGACTGATACAAAACAGTAAATGAGAATATTGAATAATTATGATTGATAACATGTATTAATATCAAATCATGTAAGAAAGCTAATAATATCAAAGGTGAAATTACTGTCATGTTTATTCTAAAATGTAAAATAATCTGGAACTCTAGTATATATATGTGTGTGTATAGATGTGGGTATGTATGTATGTGTATATACACTGCTCAAAAAAATAAAGGGAACACAAAAATAAGACATCCTAGATCTGAATGGATGAAATATTCTTATTAAATATGGAGAAATATTCTTATTAAATACATTGTTCAATGACATAGTTGAATGTGCTGACAACAAAATCACACAAAAAATATCAATGGAAATCAAATTTTAGCAACCCATAGAAGTCTGGATTTGGAGTTTCACTCAAAATTAAAGTGGGAAAAAAACATTACAGACTGATCCAACTTTGATGTAATGTCCTTAAAACAGTCAAAATGAGGCTCAGTAGTGTGTGTGGCCTCACGTGCCTGTATGACCTCCCTACAATGCCTGGCATGCTTCCTGATGAGGTGGCGGATGGTCTCCTGAGGGATCTCCTCCCACACCTGACTAAAGCATCTCCCAATCCTGGACAGTCTGTGGTGCAATGTGGCATTGTTGGATGGAGTGAGACATGATGTCCCAGATGTGCTCAATTGGATTCAGGTCTGGGGAACGAGCGGGCAAGTCCATAGCATCAATGCCTTCATTTTGCAGGAACCACTGACACACTCCAGCCACATGAGGTCTAGCATTGTCAAGCATTAGGAGGAACCCAGGCCCACGCACCAGCATATGGTCTCACAAGGGGTCTGAGGATCTCATCTTGGTAACCTAATGGCAGTCAGGCTACTTTTGGTGAGCACATGGAGGGCTATGCGGCCCCCTAAAAAAATGCCACCCCACACCATTACTGACCCACTGCCAAACCGGTCCTGCTGGAGGATGTTGCAGGCAGCAGAACATTTCCATGACATCTCCAGACCCTGTCATGTCTGTCACATGTGCTCATTGTGAACCTGCTTTCATCTGTGAAGAGCACAGGGTGCCAGTGGTGAATTTGCCAATCCTGGTGTTCTCTGGCAAATACCAAATGTCCTGCATGGTGTTGGGCTGCAAGCACAACCCCCACCTGTGGACATCAGGCGCCTCATCACACCCTCATGGAGTCTGTTTTCTGACCGTTTGAGCAGCCACATGCACATTTGTGGCCCACTGAGGTCATTTTGCAGGGCTCTGGCAGTGCTTCTCCTGTCCCTCCTTACACAAAGGTGGAGGTAGCAGTCCTGATGCTGGGTTGTTGCCCCTTACAGCCTCCTCCATGTCTTCCTGATGTACTGGCCTGTCTCCTGGTAGCACCTCCATGCTCTGGACACTACACTGAGAGACACAGCAAATCTCGCCACAGATCACATTGATGTGCCTTCCTGGATGAGTTGCACTACCTGAGCCACTTGTGTGGGTTGTAGACTCCATCTCATGCTACACTAGAGTGAAAGCACCACCAGCATTCAAACGTGACCAAACCATCAGCTAGAAGCATAGGAACTGAGAAATGGTCTGTGGTCACCATCTACTGGAAAAAAAACATACCAACCGCTACCTAAATGCACAATCCCATCACCACCCTGCACAGATCAACTCCGTAGCCAAGACCCTCATCTCCAGAGGGTTGCAGGAGGCTATCGCAGCTGGAAACAGAGCTCGGGAGCCCGTTTTCACTGGAAGAGCACTTGGGCCTCCACAGGTGCCCCAACATATGTCAACATTGAAATGACCACACCCACCCCAGCCCCCCAAGGTCAAACACAACCCTGATGCTACCCTCAATGAAATTGAATTTGACACCCCCTACTCTACATCAAGGTAATTGATTAGCATGCATCTTTCAAATAAATTAAATAACTGTTACAACATGTTGTAAAAATCCAACCTCCATGTGCTCCTCAGAAGAAGGCTCTAATGATGTAAATAGAATAGAGTAGAGAAGAGTAGAATAGAGTAGAATAGAACAGAACAGAACAGAACAGAACAGAACAGAATAGAATAGAATAGAATAGAATAGAATAGAATAGAATTCTTTATTGGCCAAGTATGATTGGACTCACAAGGAATTTGTCTTAGTGCAAATGATCTCAGTGTACATAAAAGAAAAGATACATTCGTCAAGAATCATAAGTTACAACACTTAATAATAGTCATAGAGTACAATAAGCAATCAATCATACTAGGAAACAGACAGTATAAATCATAAGGATACAAGCGACAAAGTTACAGTCATACAGTCACAAGAGGGAGGGGAGCAGTGATGAGAAGATTAAAAGTAATAGTCGTGCAGACTTTGTAAATAGTTGATGTGGCATTGTTTTAAAAAAAATGCAAAAAAGAGAGATGGACTTTTTTCTTTCCCGATAGTCTATAAGGACACCAGAACCTCACCTACACGCATACACACACACCCAGAAAAACACTCCCCCAAGATTTGGAGAAATTTAATTTTAAAAGTTTGTGACTGTACAACTGGCTAGTTGTTTCCTGCCTTTTGATTTCAATTTTCAAAATAAATATATAAATTCATGCCCACCCACCTACATTCTTTAGTAAGTGGTATTATTTAGAATAGAATGTTTTGGCAATTGTCCAAATTTTGCATGCTCTTTTGTGTATTAGTAATAAATTTACTGGTAAGATTATGATGACATTTAAAACATGAAGATGACATCTTTTCTATTGCAGAATGTTGGCATATGTAAACATTGTATTTAAAAAATGCCATGGAACTCATTGAAAAATGCATCTCTGCTAGCAATATGGGAAGTGTTTATGGCTGTAAAGGCCTGGGCATTCCTCTTGCTATTTTTCTCTGCTGCACAAAACAGATTATCAACAGAAAAAAAAAATCTGATCTTAGCTATTTTTAACCACTATAAAAAAAACAAATACAGTACATATTTGGTGCTAACAATATGTTCCAAAGAATTTCAACCAGTGTTGTTCACAATAAATATTTACAAATATTTGTCACATTCATTTTGGTATGCAACCTGCTTGTGTAGTACATAACATCACAATATTTCCATTTCAATGGTACTCTTGCTTCAGTTTAGCGCATCCATTTCTGTTCTTCCCTCTGTGCTTATCTGGTTTGGTGATTCTTATCTAGTTTTGCACCCATAGGAAATTAGCTTAGGCCTGGTTTGCTAATCTTTATTTACTTTATTTTTGTTGCTGGCAGGAGTAGCCAACCTCCAGAAGATGAGCTCAAGATCCAGATGGATCTTGACAGACTTGAACACTGGGCCCTATCTAGCAAAATGAAATTCAATGGAGACAAAACTAAGGTTCTAAACTTAGGCAAGAAAAATCGAATGTACACGTACAGATTAGGTGAAACGTGGCTCATTAGATATGTTGTTACTGATGTCAGCTATCTTAGTAAGGTGACCAACCATCCTCCTTTAGGGAGGACAGTCCTCCTTTTGTAAGTTCTGTCCTCCCTTGAAAAGTGTCCTCCTACATGTCCTTCTTTTTGATATTTGAAGACTAATCTGTAAATCTCCATATTTGATCGATGCCTATCCAATCCGTTGTCTATGATGTGACATATTTGTATTTGACATGATGATTTGTCAAGGCTTGGTACGGTGCAGTGAGACACGATTATGAGATGCATGCGCTCCACACAGGAGAATTGTTTTGAGAAAATGCACTGCGCGCAAGTGGCTTTGTTTTTTTCTTCAATTTATTTGTCTCTTCCTTCTCATTGTAAAAAGTTGGNGCTCAGGAGACATGCAGACCTTCAATGTTCCTTTTACACAGAAAAAAAAAAAAACATATTCTGCCAATAATTGCTAGGTATCCAGCCATTCTGACACAGCTTATCTCCAGTGGCTGCTTAAGGACAAATAGTCCATAATTACAGCACAGGTAAGGGATGTGGTGGCTCAGTGGCTAAGACGCTGAGCTTGTCACTCAGAAATATTGGCAGTTCAGCAGTTTGAATCCCTAGTGCCACATAACGGAGTGAGCTCCTGTTACTTGTCCCCAGTTTCTGCCAATTTAGTAGTTCAAAAGCATGTAAAAAATGCAAGTAGAAAAATAGGAACCACTTTGGTGGGAAGGTAACAATGTTCCGTGCACTTTCAGCATTTAGTTATGCCAGCCACATGACCACAAGGACACAGGAAACACATGTCTAATCCACCATAATTATGTTATGTAACAAATGTGGCAAACCTTTTGCCCTGCTTACTCCATTCCCTTTTAGCATTAAACTGACAATGGGCCACACAGTTTATGGATTGTAATTTTAGTATAATTAGACCATGTATAATTGACAGACTGGATTTTATCATAGTTGTTATTTGTTATTTGATACTAGAATTTTTAATTGTATATTTAGTGAGTGTTTTTATTTGTTCTGATCTCTGGTCTATGCCTGTAATAACTGAATTGAATTGAGTCACCAGTGTCTGGCAGCAGCCAATACAAGCCTAGGCTGCCTTAACAGAGGGATAGAATCAAGATCGTGTGAAGTATTTCCAATTCCAAAAACTTTAGTAAGACTACACTTGGATTACTGTACCCAGTTTGGGTCATCACACTATAAAAAAGATTTTGAGACTCTGGACAGAATGCATAGAAGAGCAACTAAGATGATTAGAGGCCAGAAGACTAAAACATAAGAAGAATGGTTGCAAGAATTGGGCAAGTCTAGTCTGATGAAAAGAAGGACTAGGAGTGACATAACAGTGTTCCAAATATTTGAGGGGATGACACAAAGAAGAGGGAGTCAACCTATTTTCCAAAGCACTGGAAGGCAAGATAAGAAACGATGGATGGAAAGTAATCAAGGAGATAAATTTAGAGAAATTTCCTACCAATAGGAATAATTAACAGTAGAAAGGCTTGCCTTCAGAAGTGGGCCTGCTCCATCACTGGAGGTTTTAAGAAGAGACTGCAGTGGGATAGGGTCTTCTACTTGAGCAAAGGTTGGACTAGAAGACCTTCCAACTCTGTTATTATGTCTCATTTGCTTCAATCCAACTAATTCTTATTGAACTACACATTCAGCTTAAATATATTTCAGCAACCGAGGTCAAAGGTGAAAGAAAGCAATTGCCTGGTCATCAACAAATGAAGACAGTGTTGGAAGAAAAGTCTTCTGAGCAAAAAAAAAAAGATATTCAAGAAAGGATTTTTCTTCCTGCGTTGGTACTTTCTCAAAACAGACTGCGTTCTTTTCTAGTTGCAATCAGAAAAAAAATAAGTTAAAAGAAGCCTTGCTTGAAAAGCAGTATAGTGTTTGAGTAGCAAAAAATAAGAATTAAGCAGAAATTGCATATACTTGCTGTAATTTAAAAAAAAAAACTTTTAGAAATTGATGTTGAACATTCAGTAAATAATGAGAGGCTATACTGGGTTTCTAGAAGCAATGCCTGTGCAATAACATTTTTGTTCTATATTAACATACTTGAAATACCCTTTTCTGATTGGTCCATAAATGCCACTTGCTGATTGGTTCAA
>BHFT01030079.1:36995-105274 GCA_004320025.1 Laticauda laticaudata | reverse complement strand
CCCGAAATTTTGCTCATCTGCTGTGTCCTTTATGCATACGTTTTGCGTCCATCGGCCAGTGGGACCGGGCCTTAACTCTGAGCCGTTCTGGTGTCTGCATTGTTCCAAAAGAGACAAAGATAATGTAGACCACAACAACATTTCTGAATTGATAGTGAAAGAGTTTTAAGCTCTTGATACAATTAAGATAAATGTAGGCAAGGTTGAAACCACAGTACCTTTTATACCCATTCATTTTCCTATTTTTAATATCTTTATGCATTACCCATACCTACATGTCTTCCCATTCTCATTATTCCACATTTGAGGCTTATAATATTTTTTTAATTAAATAAATACTAAGTATGCAATTGTATCCATACACTTTTCAATCCATTTTATGCCCTGGTGAGGTGGAAGACAAAATGGCTCACCCAATTCAGAGATGGGGATGTCAATTCTTCCACACTTAAAGAGAAGTTGATATTGTAAAAATAGTTGCAAATATATTTCCAAAAAAAACATTACTATATGAGCTCCACCTTATTCATACTCTTCTGATTAGAGTTCATACTCAGTTCAAGTTGATACTATAATAGCACAAGAAATAGCAGCATACACCTATTTCCTTGACTATTAAAATGCATCTGATGTTACCTTCTGATCTTTCTTTGGAAAAGAGGTGGTGAAAGAAACAATAATATGAAAGCACTCTGTGCATAATCAGACATACAAGGAAAATACCTAGTTTTAACCCTCAAGGTTATGTAATTTGTTTCTATTTCTAGCTTCTTTGATTTTTTCTAACATTATTCCTAAATAGTCTACCTCTTCCACTAGTGGGAAAGAAAGCCATAAACCCACTGCCACGTCACTGGCATCCGCCCAATTGGACTGCTGATAATTCACGTAGCACATCAGGTACTGCTCTACCATGGTGTTTAGTCTCTCCGCCCACTCCCCATTGGTGCTCGGATGAAAGGCCGAGCTAAGGTCTGGGATGATCCAATAGGCTGTAGGAACTCCCTCCAGAACTTAGCCGTGAATTGGACCCCTCTGTCTGAGATAATTCTCCTTGGTACTCGATGTAGGTGGTAGGTGTGCTTCAGAAACTTTATCTATTAATACAACATTGTTATATAACTAGATCAGGGCTCTCAAACTTATGGCTCATGGGACAGATGTATCATGCACTGGCCATGCACATGCCTGGTTGAGCAAAGAGAGAAAAAGCAATGATATATCACATGACGATGCTATGATGACACAATCTAGATCATTTAAATTACAATAAACAACAAAGCTTACCGAAATTAACTCTCCTGCTCTAATAATGATGTTATGCTTTAAAAGTCTATTCAGAACCACAACAAAATCCTCTTTCTTCTCTATCACAGACTTGTCTTCTTTCCCTAGCGGCCACATAAGTATCAAGATTCAAGAATGCAATATATAATCTGTATATTGTATGTTAAATCTTCCAATTTAATTGTCTCCTTTCTCAGTAATAACATGAGAAAAATCTTCCATGATCAGATCAAAGACCGGTCTAATCCAGACTCTGCTTCATTCAGTGGGCAACTAGATGTACATGGAAACCCACAGATAAATAACAGGGATAACAATCCCTTAGTGATGAATACGCATTCAATATTGGAGGCAATTTATAGCCATCATAGAATATTAACACTTTTGAAATTTGGTGTTGAAGATTTCTGAAAATACCATGGACAAATAGATCATTGAACAAACCAATCCAGAGTTCTCATTTTGATCACATTTGTGCCTGGCTCTCTGGAGAAAGCTGTAATGCTAGGCAAGGTAGATGGAAACAGTAGAAGACAACCAATAGCAAGGTAGATGGACTCAGGGGCAATGAGTGCTCTATTGGAAGACCTGAAAGACTATCATGGAGACAATCTACTTCTCTGGTTGCTAGGAGTTGAAAACAACTTGATGGCCCATAATGAATCAATCCCATCAACAGTGCTATGCAACATTAAAGCCCATGTCACACTACACCAACGGATGCAAAGAGGATGTAAAACGTTAAAAAAAAGCTTGCCATCCGTTGGAAAACGCTATGCATCCGTTGTGTACTCACTGCATACGTGTTTCGTACACTCTATCCTTTGAGCATCCATCCACTGAGATTTCATCCGCTCAAGAAGTTTGAGCTGCACAAAACTTTTTGAGCAGATGAACTTTCCGCTGTGTACGATGTAAATCTGTGACATCCGAGCAGCAAACTTTCTATGTCCGTTTATCATCCGTTAAACGTCCGCTGTATCCTCTCTGCATCCTCTGGGCATCCTCACAACTCACATCCGCTAAAGCTGAAAACGGAAAGAGGGAGGAAACAAAAGGTACACGGAATGTCTACACAGCGTTAGTAGCACGGAAATAGAAAGGATGAGCAGTGAACGGTTTGCATCCTATATACATCCTCTAGGCTTTCTATGAACATCCCTTTAACATCCCTGCTACATACTACCCACGTCCGTTCTTTTCCTTTCTTTTCCGTTCTGTTTATGCAAATTTTTGCCACTTTTTGGAGCGGATGACAACGGATGGAGCCACCCCCAAAAATTTGCTCGTCCGCTGTGTCCTTTTTGCATACGTTTTGTATCCATCGGCCAGTGTGACCTAGCCTTAACATTCAAATATCTTTAAATCGAGTTTGGTTGGCAATCATCATAACTGACTAATGAAAAACTTTATTTTGTCCATCCTTCAGTTCCTACCACTCAATTTAATCTATTAACTCCAAATTTTATTCCTTGTCATTTTTGAGTCTCTTCTTTCTCTATCATACACTGAACACTATGCCTCCTTTTCTTAACAGTTCTTAATTTCAAACATACTTTTCTCCCACAATTGTTTCACTGAGATAGGTTTTTGAACTAATTCTTATTAAAGAGAAGATTATGCAGATAAATTACAAACTTTAAAAGATAAAAATATGGAAAAATAAAAATAAAAATGCAGAAGAAAGAAAAAGAAATAACCTCCCCTATCTTCCCAGCAACAGATAACTTTAACTTATAACTTATCACCATCTCTTAAAGTACAGAAACCATATCTTCATCTTATAGCCCACCCCAATCTCTTCTGTTCTTAGTCAGGTCTATCACATTAGTACGTATGTCATAATGAGCATTCTAGCTCCATTATGCCATGCCAACAACTTGCCAACCGATTTCTTGTATATATACTACAGAGCTACTTTTTAAGTTAGTTGTCTGTATTCTTTGACAAAGATTCATTAACAAAAGTTTCCACAAGTATAGCACCTATGTAATTTTTCCTTCAAAAAGGGCAGAATTATTTTCCACCTCTATTTTATTGGTGAGTTTTATATTAAAACAAGTTGTTTAAGAAGGTAAACATTTAATTTGCAAAGTTTTATATGCTGTTTTCAAAATAAACACATTTAGGACAGCTTTTTAATAGATTAAAAAAAAAATCAAACATAAATGGAGCAGCTGTTAAATAATACTTTCAAAACCAAATAAAAAGGGAAAGAGATACTGAGAAGTCTAAATTCAGAGCTGTTCACCTGTCAACATCTTGGCTCTATTTCTCCCATTTGTAGGAGATATTGGAAACAGGATAGTCATATATTCTCTTCTCTCTCTTCAACTTTTAATAAAGTGCAACCAAACTCAATAATAATTTCACTGGATCATCCTAAGTTAAAATAAATAGCCACAACACAAGACAGCTGCATGTTTTTATCTTCTCTTGTCTTCAGAAATCTGTATGTCTGAACATACTTCCAATTTTGAGTCACTGTAGAAAAAGTTAGACTAAATTACTTCCCAGAATACATAACCGTATAGTTTGATTGGGCTATATGTCTGCCAAGCATCATAAAGATTTACAGTAAATGATGAGCAATTTACAACATTCAGAGTGATGTGCCAGCAACTCCGATAAAAAGCATACTGTAATTTATTCAGACAAAATAATGTGCTCAACTCCAAACTTGTGCATTTTTATTTCAACAATGTAGAAGAAACTATAATTGAATTTTTATTCTAACTGATCAGAAAAATATGATGCATATTCTCTGTTTGGCATCTCCCTGTATTGTAATAAAGGGCTGTGCAACATTTCACATATGCATTCTTTCATATACGTTTATGCCTGTGCACAGTAGATTGAAAAGGGCACATAAACATGACAATTCCTTTTGAAATATGAACAGTAAAAACAGAGAAAGGAACGGATTGTACTTTTTAAATTATTATTTAGGGAACAATGATATAATGCTGTTATTGGAAATGGTAATTTTTAGACTAATTTTTTCCCATCTCAGAGCTTATTTTCAACTTTTAAAATTAGATTAAATCTATCATAAATGTAACACTTTTTTTTTTTACTTTCCTGCCAAAATTTAGCAGGAACCCACACTGCAGTTTTCTTTTAATTATAAACACCACAGATCTCAAGCATAAAAAAGCAATCTCAGATGGCTGAAGTAGCCATTGATAAGGCCTGCTTATTCACCTTCCCATAAAATAATACATTCACTTTAGAGTTTGATAGTTTTTTTGTTAAATATGACCTCCACAGCAGATCAAAAATATATAGGTCGTCCTCAACATATGCCAATTGAGGCCAAAATTTCTGTGGTTAAATGAGACATTTGTTAAGAGAATTCTGACCCATTTTACAACCTTTCTTGTCAGTTGTTAAATGAATTATTGCCAGTTATGAACACAGTTGTTAAGTGAATCTGGTCTCCCCATTGACTTTGTCAGAAGGTTGAAGAAAGTGTCTACATGACCCTGGGACACTGCAACCATCACAAATACATACATGCCATCCAAATGTTGATTATGTGACTGTTGGAAACTCTAAAACAGGGGTTGCTGCAAACAATGGTCATAAGTCACTTTTTTCAGTACTGTTGTAACTTCGAATCGTTAACTAAACAAATTGTTGTAAGTCAAGGACTACCTGTACAAAGTATGATGTAGCCTTATGTAACAGAAAACAAATAATCAGAGTTGGGAGGGATGTTGTAGGTCATCTATATCCCATTCTTTTTCTGAGTGCTGTTAAGTAACTCACATGAAGCTCTCTGAGGCATCCTTTTCCTGCTTCAATCTCATCCAGAATGCAGTTTCAACAGTGCTACCTACCACTGTTCTCTCAACCACTGTTTCAGCTACCAAATGTCTGGCATTCAGAAATGGTTTGAAAACATCAGACCTTTTATAATTTGAATCAAACACAAGCAGCCTTTTCATGGCCAAGTTCTGCACTAAAGACAGAGGGGAAGGCTCGAGGAGCAGAAAGCAGAGATGGTACTCAATTTTTTTTTACTACCGGTTCTGTGGGTGTGGCAGGGGAAGGATGCTGTAAAATCCCCATTTCCACCCCACTCCAGGGGAAGGATACTGTAAAATCCCCATTCCCTCCCCACCCCCCTAACCTGCCTTCCAGCTCTGTTCTCCCATGCAGGGCAACACAATAAGATCCAACCAATCAGCTGGGACTCAGGAGGCAGAGAATAGATGGGGGCAGGGCTAGTCAGAGGTGGCATTTACTGGTTCTCTGAACTACTCAAAACATCCATGACTGGTTCTCCACCACCTGTCAGAACTGGCTGTAGAGGTGGTAACCTCTGGCAGGAAGGGCAGGGTTTTTAAATTTAAAAATGCCTGTTTGAAGGCTTACACTACTCGTTTCACATGTTTGGAATCTCTAAGTGGCAGCTTCCAATAATCATGATCAGAAGAGGTTCCAATGGCTGCAAAATGGTAGTGTATGTTTTGGGGGGGGGGGGGGGNGGGGGGGGGGGGGGGGAGAGAGAAGAGAGAATTAGAATATAGCTCTTAGCTATTTACACCATTCTTGCTCAAAAACAATTAATTAAACATGAGAGTCTTGGAGCTTAGTTTTAAACTAATTTTAGTCATACAATAAACATATTCCATGCAAGTGAATTTTCAACTATTAAATCATACACATACTGATCTGCATTTTATAATGCCTAAAATAAATTACATATATACTTTGTCAGGCTTTTCATTTCTCATAACTTAAAGGATTAGAACTGGAAGGATCCCTGAAAATATATAGAAATTTAATTTGATATGCAACAAAAGCTACTATGGTTAAATAAGGCGTAAGGCTTACTGCTGACAATTGTTCTTGGCAAATTACAATGTACTTGCACACTTAATTACAAAGTGAATGTTATTTGTTCTCTAGATAAAGAAATCACAATTCTAATTATTTTCTTATATAATAACAGATCTGGAAAATGCAGATAATTTTGCAAACATTTAACCTTTGGCCACATGGTAGCCTTCTTTACAATCTCATCTCTACAAATTTAGTACTGCAACATGTATGGAAACTGAAGAAAAGCATGCTCAAGGAAAACATACAAATTATTTTACTTTGGTTTTGATAATGCAAATACCACCTGTGCTAGCTAATTAATTCATAGTCTACAGTACTATTCATGACTTGATTTATATGTTTGATATTAAAAGAGAGAAAGAGAAGGGGGTGAGAAAAGACTTAATCAGAAGGTATCCCCTGCAAATCAGAAAAAAATATATATGCAGAATAACCATGTCCAAAACACAGCTCCAAGAATTCAGAGTTAGAAACAACATGCTGCAGATCTATGCACTCTAATTTAAATATCGTTTGTAAGAACACTCATAGACTTAAATGTAAGGTCACAAATACCAAAATGATAAATTTGAAATATAGTTATGTTATAGACCAATTCCAAAAATTTATTTATTTATAGCAATAGGAATAGCATCTAGACTTATATACTGCTCCATATTGCTTTACAACACTATCTGAGAGGTTTATAAATGGCAGCACATTGCCCTCAACAATCTGGGTCTTCATTTTACAGGAAAGATGGAAGACTGACTCAACCTTGAGCCAGTCAGGATCGAACTATTGGCTATGGGCAGAGTTAGCCTGCAATACTGTATTCTAAGCACTGCGCCATCCCCTAAATCAAATTTAGATACTGTCTATTTCATTCTCAAAGTGACTCTGGCTGGTTTACAGTTAAAAACATAAAAGCCATATAAAAATACAGCACATCAGTAAAATGGGAACCAAATTAAAAAACAAAGATAGAATAAGTTGTAAATTAAAAGGTGACGAGAGTGCTTTCAAGGCACTATCCATCCCCAGAGCTGAATTCTATTCTCACATTCTGTGAGCCTTTGGCATAGGTCTTCACACCTTCCAAAAGACCAGGAAACGGGGGGGATTTAACCTCAGGATGTGTGTGTGTAATATTCTAGATGGATAACAGCAGAGAAGGCCAATAGGGAATGTTTTGATAAATATTGTATTAAATATTGTATTGTATTCAAATAAATATTGTATTTAAATAATTCCATTTTTAATATGCAATAATAAATAGACTCAACACTATTCCAGGTTGCTAAAATGAATTAAGATTTTTTAAAATCTGCATCCCAACATACAGGTTTGCTATCATAGCAAAATATAAAACATTTTTATTGTAACAAAAATATTGTAACAAAAGTATTAACTGAAAACTTCAGGAGGTAGCTTCAATCTATTGCAACATTTATCAGTGAATTTAGTGCACAGAAAGACTATTGAAAGGTCAGATCAATTTTTTTGTTCATGCTATCTACTTATAGAATGAAGAACACTACTCATGCTCCTTGGGGAATCACTACTGATCCTTTTTAGAATAGTGTTTGCAGTAATTACTTGCAGATTTTTTTTGGGGGGGGGAATGCACTTAAGTTTATAAACATGTAAAATAAGGGCTTTTTTAAAAATGTTAAGACTAAACATATTTTGTCAATAATATTTAAAAATGAAAATCTAAATAAAAATAAGTTAAGAAACATAAGCAAGACAATGAATAGGCAATAAAAATATTAACAATGTGTGAAACAAATATCAGAGTATTTTAACCATTCTGTTAATATAAAAATGTGTTAATAAGAAAATAAAAGAAATATTTACAAAAAAGAAAAATAATTTGATAATGCAACAAACACTAGATAACTTCATGATCTTTTTTAAGTCAAAGCAAAATCTTGATATAAATTTCCAAGAGGTTTTAACTTTATTATCAGCGTATATGAATTAAATGTATATGATACAGAGAACATGCAAGAAAACACAAATGAAACTTGTGTTGTAACCTTAATCAGAATGCAAACTTCATAATAAAGCTAACATCATTCTGCCCACTGAGGCTAAATTTCACAAGTCTGGGAGAAAAAATATTTTTTTTCACTATTTACCGACAATTGAAGAAAACTTGAAACCTTTCTAGAGGAGGGAATATTGCAACACCCCTGAGAATCTCAAGTTATCAAGAAGGGCATATATAGTAGTTTACTTTGTACTGTATTTAGAAGGCAAATAAAGTAATATAGAAGAAAAAAAATTTTTGAAATCAAAGCAATGATTCTCTACGAGTTGGGTTAACCATATATAGAAAAATTAAGACTCTTTTCTAAAGGTTGCCAATCAATTTTCAAGCAAGTTATCCATGGGTGGATAGGAAAAATCTCTAATGTGGCTAGATATGGAAAGTTTATTAATTAAATTGATTTGCCAGCCATCTCGCCTCAAAGTTTTGTTATATGAATTTTGTTATATGAAAACCCCAGCAAATTGAGGTTCTTCAACAAAATATATTGTTGTATTATGTCTAATATAAAATGTGGATTGTAATTGTTTTGTGGTAACTAAGACAAATAGAGTCTCTCCAAAGTTCTTCCCAGGACAATTTGATCATTAACTATACAATCATTACTTTGAAAAAAAAAAAAGGTACTTTTGCAAAGGAAAATTGTATTAGTTCAACTGTTACATTTGGTCACCAAAAAGATACTTTCACAAAAACATGCAGACTCAGTAACGCCCATGTACAGAATCTTCTGGCACAAATCTCTCAGGGTGACCATGACAGACATTACTGTATAATCCTCTTCACAAATTTTAAAAGTAAATTTAAAAGTATATGTGTAAGTTTCTTCTTCCACTCCTATCTCCTTATGTGGATGAAATGACATTGTATTTCTATTTGACAAAAAAAAAAAACCAACCCCACCCTATCATAACTGTACTCAACCAGATGTATTAGAGGACTAGAAAATTTGCAACAAAGTTCATAATCCCATCCATTTTTCATATATACAAGACTTTAACACCCGAAGAGAACTCATTACCAGGCTTTTAAAAAGTCACAGCCATTTTTTAAATTTCACTGAAAGTATCTAAACTAAAAAAAAAGTAATTTAATCTTTTAATTTGTATTTATTACTGATTATTTATTTGGAATTCTTCATTTCCATTAACGATGACACACACCACTGGCAGAAGATCAGAGCTGGGGTCATAACCACACTAAGGCCAGAGGTGGTATTCAGCAGGTTCTGACCAGTTCCGGAGAACTGGTAGCGGAAATTTTGAGTAGTTCGGAGAACTGGCAAATACCTTCTCTGATTGGAGATTTTACAGTATCCTTCCCCTGACACGCCCACCAAGCCACGCCCACAGAACTGGTAGTTAAAAAAATTGAATCCCACCACTGACTAAGATGTATGAAATCTGGGGTAAGGAGGTCCACATGTCACAATATTTAGGGTTTTTATTTAAAATATCTATTTAAAAATAGATATTTTTTTATTTAATAGCATGTTATTTCTGAGTAAACAAATTTAATATTAGACCACATGCAATATTAGTAATGTTTTAATGAGCTGGAATAAAAACAATTAATTGGTTTAAGGAGTATAATTAGCAAATTGAACAAAAATGAAAACATTTCATTTGTCATCAGCCCACAAATATGCCAATGTCAAAGTTAAACAAATCATAATTTGAATTTACATAAGCAACTTTCAAATGCTGAAAAATTTAATTTCAACCTGCCATTCAAATTTAAAAAGGGAGAAATGCAGTTACTTGGGTGTGTTTTTAATTATTTTTAAACTGTTATCTCAGTTTCTTAAATTGTACTGAGAAATGATTTGTTTGGTAAGAGCTTAGAAGTTTAATTTTACAAGTAAATCCTAATTCCAATTACTTTGTTCTAGATGAAACACCTTCTAACCTTACTAATAAGGCTTTTTGCATATGCGGCTGACTATGATGCAAAACAAAACAACCCTTTTTGAAGCCACCCCCCCCACACTCAAAAAATAACAGCAAACTAGCTGCCACTTCTGTATTCCTCTTGCAATGTCATATTCAACTGAAGCATGGCAAGTCAATACTTCAGAGGTGACAAAAATATACATAGAACAGAGTGTAGAATGCATCTGTCTTTTCTTTCTGGGATAGTAAAAATGAAAGTTAACAACAAATCATATTATTTGAATACAATTCCAAGATTAAGAAAAGGTAATGGATTGCAAGAGATCCAAAGAAACAAGATGGCACTAAGAATTCATAATGACAGGAAAATTTGGATCATGGGGCATTTCAAAGCACACATAAAAAGAATGACCTCTTTTCATCTCAAGCATGCATAATTGTCTCTTGACTTAATCTATAGGCTTTCTCATGTAATCGGTTGTTCGAGATCAGCCAAATTCAACATGCAAGCTACATGATCCTCTGTACTGAGGGACCCTTTCAATGAACTCACAAAGTTGCAGAATGGATCAATATTGGACATCAGCCATATTTTCACAGGTACCAGTCTAATCTATCACATGGCCTTGTTACCAATGTTGCAGTTTGCCCTTAAAAACAACGTATCTAAGTTTTGTTTCTAGTCTTTTATGTTTTTTTTATTGATTCCCCAACTCTGGATAGAAACATCGGCTCTAAATTGCATCAATACCTGCTCTTCTGACAGTTTCTCTATTGAGATAACTAAAGTGTTTGAACCAACTCTATTTCAATATTGATCCTATCACTATTCTGCCCTACTCCATCCTGCTCCAATTCAATTGCTTTGAGAAAACGGACTTCAACTCCTTAGAATTCAGCACTGATATTTATTTTTAAACAATAGTTGTAAGGGGAGGAAAAGAAGCTAACTGCTTTGTTTGTAAGATATTAAGACAATAACAGATGACACAGCTGGCCCTATTAGTAAGCAGTTTAAAACAGTTGCCCTCAACATCCACTATTAGGTGTTTTGGGTATCATGCGACTGGTTCAAACTCTTTCATGTTTAATTCATTATGATTGCATTATTCCTCTCAATGAGAAATGCATTTCTGCCTGGCCACAGATAGCAAGTCATCATATGGTACAGCAAAATGTCTCCAACTGGCCATCTTGGAACTGGCACAGCTATTATTTCCAGGAGTGCCAGAGGTGCTTTACTTAGCAAGATGGGCATAATATAAATGTAATGAATAAATGTTCTAAATTCTATGGCTCTGATCTACCAGAGAATGATGCTGGTGCTATGCCACTAATTGCGGTAGGGTTTAAGTCAGCTTGATTATGCACTGGATCAGAATCAAAAAGTTCCTGTTAAGATTGACAGTTTAACAAATTTAACAAATTCTACATAATCAGCTGGCTTAGGTTTGTTAAAAATAGAGAATCATGTTCAAGCATATATTTGTAAATAAAGCAATGGATATGTGGATTAAATGTAGGGCTGAAATCAGGGGTAAGATAAGGAAATATTTCTCCTGAAAGTAAATGTTAACATTCATCTTCCAGGATATTTCTAACTACAGCTCCCATCACTTTGAGAGTGGTTTGCTATGAATTTCAACTAATGATTAATCAGCTTGGTTGCAGTTTGAGCCTCAATAAATAACAGCTTAGGTGTCACTGCTGCAAAGAAGAACTGCTTTTTATTTCAGCTTCAACCCTTTTGTAAGTCAATGATGTGGCAAAAAATTAACAACAGCACCATTTTTCATAAGGGTAAACTCTCTGTGCAACTCAACGAAAGGAAATGTTTCTTTCAAACTGTTGAAGTATAATACAGAATAAAACTATGCAGTGCTTCTGATTCAAAACCAAAACAAGTATTTTCAGACCATGCTAGGGTACAAAACTGTGCACCAGAAACGAATTTTCAGACTGCTACACAAAACTTGAAAAGTAATCAATCTCTACCAAGTCAGCACATCTACTGTAAGTCACTGTGATAAAATACAGTAACATTGTATTTATATATTTATATTAGGTGTGGTTATGGGGGGGGTGAAAGAGAGTGAAAAAGCACTAAACTACTTGGTTACTCTTGTGAACCAACTTGTCAAACAAAAATTAATTTTAAATGAATTTTTAAAAAGCCCTTCAAAACAAGAGTTAGGAAGAGAATATACTTAGTATTACTTTATCTAAACATATAAACTTCCTAAAATTCCCATTTTAGTAACAGGAAGGACAGATATATTTTATGCTGAACAGGAAAGACAAAGTTCTTAGGTGCTAAAAACTTAAGTAAATCTCACCAAGATTATGAAAAATGTCTACAAGGCTATAAACTTAATGACTTTACAGACAGCTTATCCCAACAGGCATACATAAGCAATGTGAATAACTCATCAATTCAGCAATGGATGTTCTGAAGAACTCTGGAACATTCTCTTTCCATTCCATGCCACATCAACCTTCTCTTGGCCCATGGCATTCTGAGAGTTCAATGATTTATTCACGTAAATATTGCAAACAAATCCAGAAGTATTTTTCCAGAAATGGTCTGGAGAAAAGCAGGATCCAGAAGATTTTGGGGGGGGGGGTTATTCTGAAGTTCTAGGGAATTTCCAAATTGTTTTGAGCTTTGTGCATTAATATTACCGGAACAGACTTCATACTGAAGCTGACTAAAAGCAACAGTCTGTTAAAAAGTTTAAAAAGGAGTTCCTATGAATTAGGCAGGTGTTCCTGTAATGCCAGAACATTACACTATATCCAGATCAGGCTGATGGTATGCATACAGGCTAACAGTGAAAGATGAATTGGCTGGTTTTGTTCACGTTTTGTATCTTCCAATTCTGGCAAATTAAAATACAGCTACAGTCTATAAAATTCAGTCATTCTTTTCTTCTTAAGAGATCCTTCCCATTGATTTCAGCTTTGATAAGATCATTTGAGATATTTCAAATCTTCATGCATTTAAAAAGAAGATGCTAATGAATGGTGACAATATCTTCTTACAATAAACATTTATCAACTCTATTAATTAAAGTCCATTAGGCTAAAACTGAAGCTGCATCATATATAGCTGCATTTTTATATCTAAAACCTAATTTTATGTCATAAATAGATAATTTTGCCTATGCATGCTCCTATAGTGCTCATGTAAATTCAGACACAATATGCCCATGGAAGTGACATCTTATCATCATGACACTGAATCCACTGAACTGAATCATCAAGACTGAAATTTATCAAGAAGCCAACAAGAATACCATAACAAAAACACCCTCACAATTTTTAAAACTACACCTTTAATATTATTGGAACAGGTCTCAGTCTTCACACTGAAGCTGAGTAAAAGCAATGGTTTATTTGAAATAGTCTGTACAATTCAGTACTATAAAATAAATGAAGTATGAGGCACAACGGCAAGAAAATCAGAGAGTTGGAAATAACCAAGTCATTGAGTCCACATTGCTGAGATCCATTTTAAACCATCTGACAGATGGTTTGTCCAGCTGCTGCTTGGACCTATTTTAGGGAGCACAACTCTGTCCTAGATTGGTAGTCCCCAAAGGGAGGACCATGCGCCCCAGGGATTCACAAACAATCCACTGGGGTACAGGAAATAAAATATTAGAATACTGTTTATTTTACAGTATCTTTGTCTCCATGTTTTTATACACACACACACACACAAAGTAAGCAAGCAAATAAATATATAAATAAATAGTATTTTGGGATACATGCCCCCACCTTCCCTAGTTTCCTGTTAGAATGCACTATCAAAAGGTTTGAAGACCACTGCTCTAGATAACTGGTAGAACTGTTAAGTTGCTTCTACCGCTAGGCCATTTCCCAATATTTAATAGAAACTTCCTGCAACTTAACTTGATGTGCATTCTCTTCCACTTTAGATAATACAAAACAGCACTTCACCATCTTCTGTGTGATGTGCTTTTTAGATTGCTAACAAACAATTTTCATGGCTGAAACTTTTCTGCTAATAAGAGGGCCTTGCAGCCTATCCAGTCTGTCATTCTGCTTGACACATAGTATTGAGAGCTACTGTATCTCCAAAATACTGTATAACTATCCAATCTCTGTTTGAAATCTTTCAATGAGGGAGACCCACAGGACTTGTCTCTTAAAAGTATTATATTAAATAGTGCTTTTCAAAAGGCAAAGAACAAATAGTTGAAAGGTGTTGCCATATTCATTCTCGGCTATTTTTGTCAACCATCTATTATACGATATATTTCCACTGCTCCCTTCCAGACCTATTCCAGCTCTTCTATAGTACACCTTTATTAAAGATGTAGTACAAGCATCACCTCAAAAATAATGCAGTTTATTTAGCTATGGCATTAACCATGCAGTTAGTTTGTAAACCATGGTTTTATGACAGCATGCTGTGCAAACTCAATTGTGATTTACTGAATAACTCAGGCTTAAGCATATAATAATTTCTTGTGTTATGTGGGAACAACCAATGATTTTTAAAAAATCTTATTAGCTGAAGAATTCATACAGTGAAATCAGCTCCCAAATCTGCTTTGTCAAAATGCATTAAAATAAAGATAGGGTACTTGTGATTCTGCCAAAAGCACATGATTTCATAAAATCAAGCCCTTCACTCTTGTCTGACTTCAAAGTGAAACTCTGGCTCATGACAAATTCCTTTTAAAGGCCCTAGTAACAGTATAATTTTTATAAGCTTTTCTTATCATCAATCCAAATTCATAAACCAAAATAATCAGAGATAACGCTATTAAAACATACATACATACACATACCCATATACATATACACAGACACATGCATGCATATATTCTATAGATTTTACAAAGCTTTCTTCAAAGAAAGATTCAATTCAAATTGAAATTCAATTCAATTCCAAATTGAAATTCAATTCCATTCAAAGATGGAAATAAAAAAGCCACATGTTTGTGTAATACATGAACCTGGAAATAACAAGGAACTGAAAAAATCATTTTCTGAGGAAGAGAGGGAGAAAGCCATGGGTACATTTGTACAACGCTAACTGACTGTGTCGCTAAAAAGTGAGTTATAGTCAATTAGGAACAGTCAGACCAAAATTCTGAACTCCTGAGTTAATGAATTACATACAAATGAGCCCCATATAGATGTTAGATTCAAACAAGACTGCAATCTTTAAGGGTGACTTCTGTACAGGTCTATTTCCAAATCAGTCCCATTTTAATTCAGTAGAGCTTATTCACAGATATAAGACCGCACCAATCCTACACCGATGCTTACCTGGAAAGGAAGCACCACTGATCTGAGCTCTCATGTGAACAGGCACATAGGATTGTATTGTCAGGAAATTCAAAAGGCTTCAGTAATCAAGCAAGCAAAATGCAATTTAATACATGTTAATTACTTTTAGATTAGTATTCATTTAAAAGCAAATGGTACAGTTACCATAAAAAGGTCATTTAAAATCTATTCATGTAGCCTTTGTCTTCAGATGTGAGATATTGCAGTGGAGAGCATCTGTCAATGTGAGGAAAATCTTCTGTGACAATCCATTCTGGCTGGGTTTTATTAACTCATGAATCAAATGAAATTATGGTTCAGCACAATGTCTACACTACCAATTCGTTATGATCATCATGATGCTTATATTATCATTATGTCTATTAACATTATAGAACATATTTTGCATAATTGGGTCTTAGCATATGTTAAAATAGCCACTGAGATCTGCTACTGTGTATGCATACTACACAGATGTATGGTCACACACAGAAATAGTTGAGAGGAACATCCAAATTGGATATTATAGGGGCATGCTATATAGATCAATCTTGAGGCTGAACATATAAAATGCGTTTATGTACACCTTCAGGCTACTTTCCTTAAAGTCCTGATTGTTGAAATTAACTTTCCCCAACACTGGGCTAGGGAAGTGTAAAAAGCAGGTGAAAACATTTGCAGGTTAGCAGGCTGGGAAAAACTGATTTAGATTAAAAGAAAAAAAAAGTTATATCTACTCCAGCTTCCTTGTTCACATACTTGACCTACAACCACAATTGAGCACATTTCTTTTGCTAAGTGAGACAGTTAATTGAGTTGTGTCCTGATTTATGACTTTGCCTGCCATAGCTGTTCAGTGAATCAATTCAGTTGTTCAGTGAGTAACACTGCTGTTAAATGAATCTGGCTTCCCCATTGACTTTGCTTGTCAGAAGGTGGCAAAATATGATCACATGACCCCAGGACACTGCAACCGTCATACATATGAAAAAGCTGCCAAGAATGTAAAGATTGATCATGGATGCTGCAATTGTCCTAAATGCGAAAAACTGTCACATAAGCCACTTTTTTTCAATGCAGTTGTAACTTTGAACTGTCACGAAACAAACAGTTGTAAGTCAAGGACTACCTATAGTGGCTAACAGAGGGTTTCTAGGAAGCTCATAACCAGAAGACCACAATTGTTGTCATCTCCACAGCTGGCCTAAAAAAGTACAGCCCAGCAGGGGTGTCAAACAGATGGCCTGTGGGCCAGATGCATCACATTTAGGCCATGCCCACCCCAGCTCTACAAAGGCAAAAAACATTGCAATATGTCACATGACATCACATGATGTGATTAAGTTTGACACCTGTGGCCCAGAGCAACGTTTTTCAACCTCAGAAATTTTTAAGTGTAAACCTTAAGTTCTAGGAGGCAGCCAGCAACACTGGGGATGAATTCCAAAATAGCAAGTCTTGGGAATAAAGCAACTATTTCTCGTTTAAGTAGAAAGAAAGTATACCAATTTCTCCAGTCATCATGGACTGCTTTAGCATACTGTTATTATTACAGCCTATTGTTTTTATATCAACTAGGCTATGTCACAATTTAGCTATAATTATTCAAATTAGTAATGACTGCTTGACTGTAATAGTTTAAGTAAGGTAAAAGCAAAGTCTAGATTCAGCCCAAGTATCCATCATGAATTTATTAAACTGACCAATGGATGAAAAATGATTCTAAAGGAAAAAGAAAATATTTTCCATAAACACTGGGGAGGGGGAGCTTTTGTGCAGGAAAATAAATGCTAATACTGTAGAAAGGCCAGCTGCCATATGTTTAAAACTATCGGTATTACAAAAAAAAAGGGGGGGGGGAGGGGGGGAACAGTGGAACCATTTTTAAGAATTTTGTGACTTCACACCACAATACTTTTCAGCAATTATCAACCAAGAGTTGCATCAGACATAACCTCTTGATGGTATGTTGAGACTCACTGCATTACAATAATCAGAACTACACACACTCTTTGATCCTATTGATGCCACGCATAGACGGATCTTGAATCAAACTTCCCAGTCTCTCGAAACAAGGTATATTGTAGCCTCGGGGCTGACATTTCATATTCTTCTTTTATATTATATTAAAAAAAAAACCAAAACCCTCAACCATATTATCTTCTCAATTTTCAGGGACTGAATCTGACTCATGTCTCCGGGAGGAAAAAAAAAATGCATCCATCTTACTTTAAGTGTCTCTTTGCTTGGTCGAATACGAAGCAGCAGACGCCATAGGGAAAACAAGCATGGGTGTACAGGAGTTAGGGAGTGGCCAAGATGCAAATCTCTAGCTTTCCAATTTCCCACCGATTGCAAGCAGGTACAGCAGCGCCTTATCAAGTGTCAGATCCAGGCAGATGGGTACCTTGCCAGCCCGCAGACAAACTTAAAGAGCCTGCACATACATAGACACGCACGATATTAAAAATATGTCATACGGTCGTTTCAGTTTTAATTGCCGTCCTTCGAGACATTCTCGCTTGCACACGATTTCAGTTTTAAGCAACTAACCGCCCAAGGAAATTCTAAGCAAAAGGGACATCTTAAAAAAAAAAAACCAAAAAAAAAAAAACCCAAAACTGCCAACCTTGGTGCTCTGTTCTTTTCCTACTGGGATATCTTGCAGCGAGGAGGAGGAGGAGGAGGAGGCAGGGAGGGCCTCGCCTACTTAACCGTACACATCGAAAGTGACTAAACTGCAAACTTAAAAAAAAAAAAAAAGTTGAGCTTGTAGGTTAATGAAAGAATGGAAGTTCTTATGGGTTTGCCTACCTGGTGCAACTCTGCAACAAGTGCATGCAGGTCCAAGATCACTGTAGGGCGCAATTTTCCCCCCCTTAATTTGTTTTGCACCGATAAGGCAATTGCAATTTTAATTTACTACAGTGCTATTTACTGGGGTCCTACTTTGCTTACATTACAGCTCATCCTGTAAACAAATATCGCTCCGCCAGGAAATATACTCAACCCCCCCCCCACCCTTCCTTCGCTTCTTCCCTCCACAAGCTGCGCACGACGTACCCTCCCCCTTGGCGGTTGCATTGGGGAGGGCGGAATAACTAATTGCAAGATCACTTGGGGGGGGGGGAGGGAGATTCAAGGGAGTTAAGACTTACCTTTTCAAGGAATCCCATGCCTGCTTCGTAGAATGGAGCTCTGCCCCCTCCCCCCCATCACGGGCACAAAATTCCAGTGTCAGCAAAACGCTGTCAAATTATTTTCGTGCAAAAAAAAAAAAAAAAGAGGGGGGGGGAGCAGAAGCAAAAGAAAAAGGGGAGGAGGCTAGAAGAGAAAATTGAATCCCTCCGCCGAGATGGGTCTGGTCCTGAGTTTGCAAACCCGGAAGTAAGGTATCAGCAGCGGTTGCTGGTGTAGTAATAGCTCTGGTAATAATACTACCTTGGAACCCCTCGGTGAAGTACTGTACACCCTTTGTAAGGTGCAATTTCCTATTATAGCTTATTACAGGGCACAGCGTTGGGTAGCTTCTAGGTAAGAGTCCCTTAACAGTTAATCGCATTGGTAATCCTAAAGGATTTTAGGGGTGCGGTTCGGTTACCCCATATCTCGCTCCTTCCTAAAAAGCTGCAGATCCTCTACACGAAATTAAGCCTGCCTGTTGAAGCTCTCCAACCCTTAAGCGGCCCTGGCTCGGCTTGCTACGCCGAGAACGATCTTAAAGGCGAATTCCGGGCTCGCAAGAGTCAAAAAAAAAAACACAAAACCTGCGTGGATGTCGCACGGCTTCCTCCTTCGGCAGCTCGTAACTAGATTTTAGAGGGGCCCTTAAAGCTTTCTTGAATTGGGGTTGTTTTCATGTAAAGGTGTAAAAGCACATGCCGGGGCGCGGGGGTGGCTGGGTGGGTGGGATTTGAGTCGATCCCCGGTGTTACCCTTCACACGTTACTCGAAAACAAACCCCATGCCTGCTGCACAGCGCGCAGTCTCGGATGAATTTGTATTTGACTGCAGCAAAAAAGAAAATAAAAGGGACCCTTTCTCCCCACAATGCACCACAAACTGGGCTGGAAGATCTCCAGGCACCTGAAAGTAAGTCCCATAGATTACCCCGAAGCTTTTACTCGCTGGTAAACGTACTTAAAAATCAAACCGTGGAAAAGCTGACTCGCGTGTTTTTAGTTTTTCCCTTTCGCTCCCAAGGCGTAACGTGTGAGCCTAAGGAGGGTGCTGGACTGTGCTGCACGCTTCCCCAAACCGCCCCCCACCCCTTCTTTCTTTCCACAACGCCATGACTGCAAAACGTGTGGAAGGAGGAGGGAAGTGAAATCCTGGCAGCGCCCCCAACCGGCTTGTAGTTGGCGCTGCGTTTCCCGGTTTGGCCATCCCTCCCCAAGCTCTTCTCAAACGCAACGAAAGAAAAGTTGTATTAATTGCAGCCAATCGCCTTTCTCGTGAGGTTTTTTTTTTTTTTCCTTTTCATCCGCCGAGTTGCAGGAAAAGGAAGCCCACTTCTCGCTAAACGTGGTTACGTAGAGTGGAACTGAAAGCTTTCGAGGCGACTCGTTTTCAGATGTGATGTGCCTTTTTTTTTTTTTTTCTCCCCGTAGGATTCCCATGCTTTAATTTTGCAGCAGAACAAGTACCATTTTAAGCAGCCAAAGAATTAATTCCTTCATGCCGGGTGGCTGTCAAAAGCACAGAATTTGCTGTCATATTGCAGTCAAAATATGATGGCCCTGTAGTATGTTTAGTTCATTTCATCACTACTGCGTACAATCAACTTCTCTAGAATTAGGGCTAACTTGGATCTAACTCCAGCGTGTGCCTCCACTGTTTACTTAAATATTGGCTACAGGGAAACATGGTATATTTTACAACAGTCCTTGAAAATAAATTCCTCAGTTTCATGCCTGTATAAGATTGTATTAGTTTGACTTGGGCTGGTACAAGAAGAGGGAAGGAGGAAATCCTCCAGCCTTGGATTTCCCTTGCTAATATTACTTTAAGAACTTCTTTACTGAATACTGAAGACCAACCAGTCCATATGATAAGTCACATCCCTGCATGCAGTTCCCTGTGGCTGCAGATACTGAGCAAGTAGTCCAGCAAGGCATATAGCTCTGAGTATGAGAAATTGGCAGATGGGATATATTTTTTTTTTCTGTGGTTCTGTGCACAAAACACTTTTCAATTAGTTATTGGGACAGAGGTTGTTGTGCAAACACAACAAGCTGTTCCAGCAGTCCAAACAACAGTCTCTATCCTCAGTTATCTCTTCAAACCAGTAACAAGGGCTACAAAAGTCTTGCAAATCTAGCTTTCCTAAGTGCTCCATCTCTCTTAACTTTTATAAAAAACTTTTCTTACCCCCATGGGAAAGGGTTTGTGTGATTCATTATGATTATGATCTTAATGTTTCCGATCTCAGCTGGCATACTGAAGAGTTTTGTTTGAGTTAACTAGGGCTGAAAGGCTCAGATGTACTCCATGGTGACTGGAAGCCTTTAAAAATAGTTGTTGCACTTTTTGTTTGGATATAAAGTGAGTTAATTGTCATAGTTGTCTCTGTCGTGTTTTCCAAGACTCAGTAGAAAATAGAACATGTAGACAATATTTTTGATTATTGATTATCAAAGACTGACATCCAAAGAAGGTGTTCAAGTCTTAAAACAATTCCTGATATCAGTTATGGACTTGATAAAGGAAAATTGATACTTGATTCAGATTGAACAAAGTGTTCTAAGTCAGGAGAAAGAGCATGGAATAATTATATTCTTGATTACCGTTTAGAGGGAAAGGCAGGATATACAACCGATACATATGTTTTTTTTATCCTGGCTTTCTTCAACTATCCACCCAAGAAACTTGTTATAGACGCACAGCCTGATATGGAAAGAACCAAACAGGAGGAAAGAGAAGAAAACTTGCTGCCTTGTATAATTTTGTGTTTGTGGGCATTCCACCCTTTTGCAATCTGTAACAAATTGCTGCGCTTATACAGCCCTCTTCTATTACTTGCTTAAATATAGCAAGAAATGCCCAATATATCAGAAGACTGGGTAACACTGGGCTTAATTGATTGGAATATTGTGATTTATTACTTATATGTCTCCCTCATACCTGATACAAGAATAATGGAATAACTAGGGATGTGTAGAATTTCAGATCTGGAATGAAAAACTGCATCATAGCAACTGTGGACAATATTGTAGTGATAGTAGAGAAATGTAACATGTCCTTAGCAAAAAAATGGGAGATGCAAAATAGTTATTAAGTCCTGGAAAAGTAGAAACATGAGAAAAAAGACTAGGGGCTCAACTTGAACATGTTGACCTCAAAAAGTACTAGTGAAGGTTTTGATGCTATAACAGTAAAGCAGCATTTCTGAAAATCCAGCAGCATCTCTTTTTTTTTTATGTGGACTATCTGGAAAGTCTAACAGTTATTTATTTTAAATGTGACCAAAAGAAAAAAGAGGGGGAAAAATCCATGTCAAATTTTATAACAATATTAAGTTAATTCAGTCTTTAAGGTTATCAGTAAATCTAGTTTGCATCATAACGTATTCAGTTATCTTCTCAATTTTATGGAAAATACTTTTTAAAAATAGATAGTCTATCCTGAATCCATGCAATAACATCAGGAGAGTAAGTTTCTTTCCCATTATATAAATCTTCTGTACCTCCAGCTGGATACAGTCAAAATTCTTGATAAGATGACATTTCCATGTTTTCAGAATATAGTTCATCATACTGTACAGTAGTAGGAAGAAGGAATAACCTCAAGAAACAGGAGGAATAGCCGCAATTAAGACAGCGGTCAGATAAAAAAAAAAAATCCAAGCCAGAACTATAACCTGAAAATAAACATCTCAGTCAAGACCCTCTGTTTTCTCACAGACATTTTTTTAAAAAGGGTGTACATTCAGGCTTGGAAGATTTTGTAACTATAACCTTATAATGAAAGTA
Organism: Laticauda laticaudata; assembly: GCA_004320025.1. Lineage (NCBI taxonomy): Eukaryota > Metazoa > Chordata > Lepidosauria > Squamata > Elapidae > Laticauda > Laticauda laticaudata. Next base: position 82,934 of record BHFT01030079.1, on the reverse strand, counting down.
GTATCAACATACATGACTTTGGTTTCCTTGTCTGGCCTATCTTGAAGGAGTGATACATACTGAGATCCTTAAGTATATTTCTGGTCAAAATATTGACATATGCAGTAATTTGAAACCAAAACAAAGCTGTAGTTAGATAAGACCATATCATATAAGTTAAAATCCTTTACATTTTTTAATAATGCTAACATGAACAATTCAATCTCAATCCCTTTGTAAATTTTCTTCAAGAGGTGCAATTAACACAAAATAATGCTTTATGATGAATTAATGTTTAAATTGTAACAAATTTTACATTTCTTAACACCTATATCCATTGATTCTTCAAAACTAAATATCCCAGCACAACTCAGGTGTATTATTGCAGTAATACCAACTTTCATTTTACTTTGTAATTCCATATAAAATTGAACTCTTTGGTTTATGTTCCAGCATTACATTTCTTAAGGAACCTAAAATTGCAGGTACTTCAAAGATTGTCACACTGTTCAGTTAGTACATGTTTTAATTGTATAATTTGTCAAGCAAATATTTTTGGTTAGTTATATTCAACAAGCAATCTCCTCAAGTCTTAAAAATCACTGTTAGAAATCAACTGCTTCAAAGTATTGATTTCTTTTTAGCCCAAGCATTCCAAATAAACATCTTCCCCACTATTTTCAAGTGCGGGTTATTCCCTATCATCAGTTTCTATCAACAATAAAATGTGTCTGGCAGCTTTGGAAGAGAAGATCCCAGCTTACCTGAACCCTAAAACTTGCCAGTATTTCAAAAGTGTTATACTGTACATTTGTTCTCCAAATCGGACAACAGAGGAGCATAATCATAAAAAAATCTCATTCCTTCCAAAATATAGATGTTAAAAAGAAAGGCTGTAAGTTCAAGCTGTCATCATCCTTAGGTAACTTTATGTTAGCCAGAGATATCTTAAGGGTTTAGCCTGCCATAAGTTTTTTCCCCATTAGCTTATCTCTCTCCATAAAATATCTATCAGGGTTTAACATGATGATCTCTCTTAAAATATATATTAGACTTAATGGCAATTTTTACCATTGAGTTATATCTACTGAAATTGCTTCTGCACATTTAATTTAACATACTGAGATATATTTCAGTAAAGAAATATTGTAAACCTAAGTTCAGACTAATTATGAATTCTGCTCTTTTACATTAATCTATAGATGTCACAGATTCCAGAGGCAATAAATTAGACTGGCTCCACTTTATGAAATAACCAGTATACAGCTGTGTACAGTAACTATAGGTTCAACAACCTTGGTAATTAGATTGCATAATGGTCAAGGATAAGATATTTTTGAACATGCACAAAGTTTCGTTTAGAACACTATCCTTCAGAAGGATAATTCTCTAAAAACAGAATGGGGAAAAAAATGATACTGGGGAAATACTAGCCAATGAAAGATCTATTTTAAAAATGGTCCAAATGTGACTGCGGGCTGCAGAGAAAATACTCCAGGAAAAATTTCTTTGTGCAACACAATGGGTGAAGCAGTTAGGAAGTAGCTTGGATTGTGGCAGACCACTCCATTTTAAGCACCTCTCTCACTTCCCTCTTGGTCCACATGATAGAGCATTAGATAACTGTCCAATGTTTTCTAGTGAATGCAGAGATACTCAAGATTCAACACAGAATAGATAACACACCACGCAGGTAGTTCCAAGTTATGATGGTAGTTGGGATATGAATTCTTGTCCCTAAGAAATGTACTGTAGTTGTTAGGCAAAACATCACATTGTGGAAAGCCTTCAGAAGGTTTCTGATGCTTTCTGAAGCATCACAAAAATGGCATGCTCACCATTATCCAAACAGTGCATCTTGTTCTCCTAATGCTTTGGTAAGCCTTCAGAAAGCTGCTGAGGCTCTTTGAACCATCACAAGAATGGGGCGCACTATGGTACAAGCGGCCTCAGAAAGGATGACTGGTAGCCAGCAATTATCTCACATAGAACCAGGCTGGACAGCAGCAGCAGTAGGAAGATGGCTACGATCAGTTGGGCAAAGCAGGACTCATGGAACATAGGGCAGCAGGGGCTAAGCAACCAAATTTTGATCACATGACCATAGAGGTGCTACAACAACTATAACTTTGGGAGGCCGTTTGTCCTGTGCCATTATAACTTTGAATGGTTGCTAAATAAACAATCATAAGTTGAAGACTACATGTACATTACTTAGTTACACTGAAGGAAATATAGTACTACCTAATACCTACTATTGTAAAAAGGCTTAGAAAGAATTCTAGAAATTATGCTGAGCACACTTTATCTTACTCAAGTTAAGTGTTTATTGTACTTTGGTTCTTGGATTTTTTTTTATGCTGTTTGTAAGCCTCCCAGACTTACCTGACAGTGAGGTGCATAGTGGGACATTAAAAATATTCTGGTGGACCTAAGTCGAGTTGTTTTATGCTGGGTGGTATGTTTTTCTCACAAATGAAGATGAATATACATGTCCCAGGATAATGTTGCAGAATCCAATCAGGGTTGGTCATGAGGACCAGAGATATAGTCTTCCAAGCTTTTGGACTCATACAGAAGCCCATCCTCAGGGAAGTTCTCTCTAGTAGCATGTGTGCTTTCAGCTCTTCTGTGTGGTATTTATATGATGCCTGGTTGTGTGTGGCTTTTTAGATGTTGATTGGGATGTTGATAGCTTGTTTGATAGCTTGATTAACTTGTTGGCTATTATTTCATTATGCTGCCAAGCCATTATAACTTTTACTTATAACTTGATATATTTTTTTCTATTGTGTGCACAGCCTCATCTGCTAGAACTCAAGTTAGTATATGCTATATGATCTCTCTATATCTTCATATTCATTGACTGAATATAAGCAAGCTAAAATTATAAAGAAGACATTCTACATAAATGATAAAGACATTCTGAAACCTTTTAGTAGTACACAAAAGATGTTTTAGTGTTTTGGAAATTTTCTGGCAGAAGACAGACAAGTGAGAAGCTGTGTGCTGCAGAGAGGAGAGAGAGGAAGAGAAAATTAATATTCCTCCACAGTCTTTTATTAAAGTTAGAATTTGTAACAAAAAAGAAATCTAGGTAACACATTGAACAAAGAAAACATTTGTTCGAAGTGTTGTTTAGAAGAATAAGAAAAAGTGCTCTCTCTTTTTGAGTTTAATATTTGTAGTTATTATTGTATCTTTATACACTCAGATTTTGTGTGCTTTATGCAAATTGGCATCTCTTTACATCAAAGTTGCTTCCACATAGGAGAAGATAGCGTCATGTTGGTATCTATTCAGAGTCTTATATTTTCCTGTATATTTTTCTATTGAAGTTTCTTTTAAGATATTTGTCAGTGATTTGAACATCACTTACATATCTTTTGTCTTGTCTACCATTTGATGATTTTGGTATGATAATATCTAAAGTTAAAAATAAATGTATATATTATTATTATTTTTTAAATTAATCCTACTTATCTCTTGTGAAATTGGTCTACCTCCCCACAAAGGAGGATGGGGCTGATTTGCCTAGTCACGCACTTTAAGATTGCAGGAACTGGAGGTCTTGCTTTAGAACTGATTTCATTTTTCTTTTTTTTTTCTCGCTGAATTTTCTCTTGTGGAAATCCTGTCTCTTTCATGAAATTACACCAGGTTTAATGAAATTACACCAGATTTAATGAAATTACACCAGGTTTAATGAAATTACACCAGGTAGAGGTTCACTTCAAAAATGAGATGGCAGCAGTAATTTCAAAGTTACACAACAAGAGGCAATGAAGCTAGGTGTATAGTCTCAAAAGGTCTCGGGTTTGAGACTTCCAGCCTTTCATTCTGTAGACTTAATCATGACAATCCCACAATAGTTTTTAAAAATAGTATAGTATATGTTTCTCACTGAGAAAAGTTCACATTTTAACCATCTGGACATTCCTCTATTATCTGTTTATAGAACAGCCTCTCCTACACAGGACCAATGAATAACTAAGAAAGCCTTAACAGCCTGGGTGAATTCTAAACAAAATTATCTAGTTGCTCAGATTTCTGTAACTTTGTATTCTTTTTAAAAATGTTAGTTTTTTAAAAATGATGGAAGAATCTTCCTTTCTGTGGAGGTGGGATGGTGAAGGATTCTTATCAAGCCATAGTCGGTCAAGTGTTTAAGTATCTTCTGCTGAGTTTGAAACTAGTATTCTAGAAAAATTGAGTAAAGTTTGCAGTTAGTGACTTCTGCTATATCTTTATTAGGAGAGCTTAACATTAAAGACCTTCAAGTTCTATTCCAATACTAATCCTATTTTTTTTCCAAAAACAAGATACAAAACATTGGTCCAGCAAATCAACAGATTAAGAGGCAGGACCGTTTGTTTCAAAAATTATGCACGTCTTGACTAGGTGATTCACTATATTGCGTCTGATGCCATGCTTCTTTTAATATTTCTGTTGTAAATTATTCCATATATTCATAGCTAGTAAGGTTAAGTATCCTTGGAAAATTAATAAGAGGTTCAGATGGCTTTCATGTGACACAGCACCTCTACCATTGATTAAAGAAGGCTGTATTTCACATGAGGTTGAAAAAGAAGCTCACTGTTTCAAGGAACTGGTTAATTTAGGTTTTGCAACTTTTAAAACAGTTAAAGCTGTATTTTACCTATAAAAGGGGTAATGAATGTACGAACAGTTGCTCACCTATGAATGGGACAGTCTTTTTTTGAAATATTATTTTGGAATTTTAAAATAAGATATTTAAAAACATCCAAGCTACAGCTTATCCTCATATTTAACTCTTTAATGCTTTAAATATCAGAACTGAGGCAACACTTATTAAATTTAAGCATGGCACTGTCCTAGTTACTAGAAGTTGATTTAAAAAATGATAGGCAGAAGATTCCATTCTTTCATGGTTTACTTTCCTGTAGATTCTCCTTGCAGCCATTTTTCTCAGTAGCTGAAGTATCTCCCGATTACCAATCGTCAGTCTGTACCAACTGTGAGTTATCTACCTTTGGATTAGCTGCCTTTTAACAAGTGTAAGGCAGCATACAAATAAAATAGTTATAATTGTATAAAATAGAGAGCATCAAGCAAATGAACAAATCATAACTGAAATCCGTTTGACAGAAAAGCATTTTGCAATCCTTCTAGAAAGACACAACAAAGAGAAATGAGATTTGTAGAAAACTGAAACGTTACAACAATGCAAGTTGTTGTAGTTGATGCACTGCTATTCTGTAATATTCATAACAAACTATGGTGACATCATGACACAGATTTTCCCATTCTGTTTGAAGCTCCCTGTACAGTAAGACTGCTGCAGAACAAGATAATTGGTTTCTACTGTTAGTGAGGATACTGCAAAGAAAAAGAATTGGATGTGTGTATAATGTTCATATAATAGGGACATGTTCTGATGTAACTTTACCGTTTCATCCCACAAGGGAAGTGGTTGCAAAAGAGGGTAAAGTATTTCAGCATAGATACATATTTTAAACTCTATGTCTATTGTTAGTGAATTGACTCAGTGAACCACCACCTTTAGATTTATATGACCAAAATAAGGTCAGAAGGCTTTGATAACTACTTTGAGTCATCAGGACTCAGTGTGGAAACTAGTAGTTAGTGTGTTGGATTAAACTGAGTGAATTGAAGAACTGAGGCTTGCACCTTTTGAGATAACTTTAATCTAATTACTGTCTCTCAGTCTAACCCACCTCAAGGGGTTTTGTTTTATCAGGGTAAATTAGAGAAAGCCAAGGAGACTACCCTGAGCTTATGATGAAATAAAAATATATCAAAATAGCACTAGTACTATTAAATAGTACGATTAAATAGTACTAGTAATCATCATCAACATCTGGCTCATGCTTAAAGAACTGATGTGTGAAGTCTCTATAACAGGAAGAGTATATTAACTAATTTTGGAGTTTGTTCAAGAGCCTATTGATGCATTTTGAATAGAATAAGACAGTGCACACCCTTTGAAAAAAGTGTTTTGTAATACAGGGGGATGTGTCCAAAGCAACTTCTGAATAAATAAAGGAGCTGTGATTTTTTAAAAAATATTTGCACCATTGCTTCACAAGCTGCTTACAGCTGTCTTCATGTGTTCATCACAGCCATTTTACTTAACTGGGAAGCAAGAAAGAAAGGACCAAAGTGCTGCCCTTGTATCCACCTTGAGTCTTCTAATCGGACATGCATAAATGTCTGATTGCATTGTAATACTATTTGCAGTTGGGAAAAAAATGAGTTAAAAGTCTGTGAGCCATTTCCTAAAATGTAAGAAGTAAGCAAGGAAGCCTCAACTCCAGTTATATTATGTTCCAGAATATATAGTAGATGATTAAAAATGAATATACTACAATCCCTAATAGAAAACAAGTGAAGAAAAATTCTTGAAAGCACATATATTTTCAACAGTGAATGCAAACCATCCCATAGCCAGGAGTAAGGGGGAACGGTGAAGTCTTCAGAGAGCGCTCTCTCTCTCTCTCTCTCCCTCTCTCCTCTCTCTTTAAAAAATATATTATTTAAAAATATCCCCAAAAAACCCCAAAATGCCGAAGATCTGTAAACATCTAATTTTTTCAATTTAAGTAATCTTCATATTCTTTAAACATTCATACAAGAAAAAAGCCTAATATTACAATTATCAGATTTAAGTAATCTTCATTATATTGTTTAAACATACATATAAAAAGTTGCCTAATACCTGTAAACTCCTAATCTTTCTATTATTTTTATTCTATAAAAGTTTAATTCTAATATTTCCCCTAATTTTATTTCTGCCTCTTTTAGCTTACAATCAAGCTACTTTAATATTTAAAGGGCAATTCTTTCTATACATCATCTCTTATCCTCTTAGTAGTGCTTCAATTCTTATCCAATTTTTAATTTGCCTCTCCCACTCATTTTCATTTCTTTCTTCATCTATATCTTTCTTGTTCATTCTAATCATTTCTCTCAGTACAATCTCATACTGCCAATTTTCCCAGATGTCTGCCCATGTCCCAATCTCCTCATCAAAGGTATTTTCCTATCTTTCCAATTGTTGATTTGTCTGTTTTTGTTTTTTTCAGTCTTTCTTCCTTTATCAGCTGATTTGTCAGTTCTATTTTTCGCTCCCGTCCTTGATTTATTTATTGATGTGGCCAATTCATCTGTTCTTTCCGCTCCTTTTTTCTTGCCATTTGTCTGGCCTTCCTCTTCATTAAGGTTTTGCTTCATTTGCTGATTGTTCTGATCCCTATTTTTTCCCTGTTTGTATTCAATTTTCTGACTTGAGTAGTCCATTTCATCTAATCTTTCTGTTGCTTCCACCAGTTCATGGACAGTTTGATTTTTATTCATTGTTCTTTGCAAAATGTTTTCCATTTTCTCACCTATACCATTGATTGAATTGTTAATATTTCAGAAAAACAAAGTCATCTCATTAAAAAGTCCTCTCATTTCCACAGCTGTTACTTCAACTCCAATCATAGTAGTGGAATGAAATAAACAATAAAGTCTCACTCTAGTTCAGAAAGAGTCCAAAATTATAGGAATATAATTTATTCTCCAATTACTAGGAGATTGCGCTCTTCTCTCAAATTTCCATGCTACCATTTTCCCAGCAAGTATTAATTTCAATCAAGAACAATTTCTTTCAAAACAGTCAATTATATAGATAAGCCAGTTCCAGCATTTGCTTGATACTCTGATAGTCCAAGGTATTTTCCAAGTTATTTAACTCTGTTTTGTGGTTTTAATCTTTTGTTCTGGTTTCCCAGAGTCTCTTTTATACAATGTCTTTCTTATTTCCACCTCTGGTAAATATAAGGTAATAAACAGTGAAAAGTCATAGCCACCAAATATAAAATATTACTTTCTTCCTATGTGAATTTTGAGGAGTCTAGAAATCACTTTTCCTTTTGCCAATAGATAGCGCTCTCGCCTTATTTTTCAGCATAAATATATTTATCAAAGTATTTTCTTTCATTGCTTAAACATTTATATTTTTAGAATCTCTTCTCTATGATTTTTTGTTTTCCTTGGGGTAATTTTTAAGGGAAAAATTACAACAATCTCTGTGCATTGTTCTCTTCGCTTCTGTACTTTCTTAGGTGTTCTGGTTGTCCCTGGCTTCATGGCAGCCATGTTGTCTGCCGCTGCTGTTCGTCTTCAGATGAGAGGGATTTTCTGAGTCAGCGGGGAGAGATGCAGCTCTCCTCCACTGACAAGGCGCCCCTTTTGCTTCACCGCCCCTACAAAGTAGCAACAGGTCCTTTTGAAGCCCTCCGATAGGGAGAGCTTGGAGCAGGGCCATGGAGCTTGCAGTCCTCACTTCCCATGCCACCGGAAGCACAGCCAGAACTTCGGAGCTTTCTTGAAGGCCTGCAGAATTGGAGCTAACCATACTTCAGAAGGTGTTGCTGTTCCATAGGACACAGGATGCATACCTCATGGGTCCAATTGGATGGCATTGTTTTATTAGATAGACTAAAATACACCAATCCTGTTGGATCCTATGGGACAATGAGCTAGAGATGGTCCCTATACTAGACCCTATACAGGTAGTCTTCAACTTACGATCACAACTGAGCCCCAAATTTATGTTGCTAAGTGGGAAATCTGTTAAGTGTTTTGCCCCATTTATGACTTTTCTTATGAAGTAATTCACTGCAGTTGTTAAATTAGTACCACAGTTGTTAAGTGAATCTGGTTTCCCCATTGACTTTGCTTGTCAGAATGTTGCAAAAGGTGATCCCATGGCACCGGGATACTGCAATTGTCATAAATGTGAGTCAATTATAAAGCATCCAAATCATATGACCATGGGGATGCTGCAAGGGTCGTAAATGTGAAAAAGTTCAGTGTGGTAACTTTGAATTGTCACTAAGTGAACTTTTGTAAATTGAGGATTACCTGCACCATAAAAGGCTTTGCAGATAGTAGATTAGGCAGAACCTAATTTCAGTATCTGAAAACTATTCTGACATTTCTATGTTAACATTGTAACTTAGCTTGATTCCCTATGGATATATTGGACTATAAACAGCAGTGCCCACTGTGCAGTGTTTTGGATTTGGTTTGAAAAAGTCCTGCAGAGTGCATGACAGAATAAACATGGCATCAACTGCAAATTTTTAAAGCAAATGCATATTTTCCTGGATATGCATAATTGCTGTCTATAGTTGCTGATTGGTTTTGAGAAAAGTTGCAACTGCTTTAAGTGGAAGGATACTATAGAAGACATCTTTGTGCTCTGAGGATCTTTTTGTCAAATCAGTCCCTTCTCCCAAATCAGTATATGTGAGGATGGAAGGAATGGGAGTTGTGGTCTATTAACTCTCTTGGGAACCAGATTAAGAAAGGCTACCAATAAGTAAGTGGCATGAACACCAGCCAATCTTACTTTCCTTTTTGCTTTGCTTAGTATTTTACCTCATCTACAGAGAACTGAAAATTATAGTCCATTTTGTATTAGAGATCTAGCCTAATAAAAATATTTCTTTAATCAACATGTCTATTTTGGGGTGTGTATGTTTGTTCTTGTTAGTTTACTAAAATGAATGAATATAAATGAATGGGAATGAGTCCATCTGGAGTAGTGAAACTTTCATTTCAAACTGGTACTAGAGTACAATTTCTATCAGGATTATGAGAACTCCATTCAGAAACATCTAGAAAAACATTCCTATCTCTCTAATGTATTTATTTGCTGTTCTTTAGAGCAGCAGAAAGCAAGTTTTTATGCCATCTGCATTGGAGTTGTTCAAATATTTGGAAAATGTTATTTTGTCCCCCCTCAGACTTCTTTTATCCAAATCCATAGATTTTCCTATAACAAATATATACAGTAATAACATAGATAATGTATAATGTTTACATAGGAATGCTCCTTAAAATGGGCAATATTTAATAAGATTATTAAAGGCTTTAATTCTCAGCACAGTGAAGTGTCTAGAGACCATTTCAATTTCGGATTAAGCAAAATCATCCTTTGGAAAGAACACTTTTGTACATTAAAATTGTTAAAACACTTTTATTATTTTCATTAGCAACATCAACTATTCTAGCCATGACAACAGAGGGGACAATTTTTCTAGAAGTTTAGCTTGGTACAAGTTATTTTATGGAATTTTTCTCTCTCTCCCTCCCTCTCTCAAAATAAATAAGAGGACCTACAGTATACTGTGCTGTCATTGGCTCTGTAGTCTAGAAACCTTTCAGGAAAGGTGGAACTTTGGATCCAGTAGGAGCCTCATACCCAAAGAGAATCTATATCTGCAGTGGTTTCCATGAATTTCAGGTAAAATCCAACTCCTTGCAATAACCAAATCCAGTCCTGCGATACAATCCCGACCCAATAATTTTTGGGTTTAGATTTGTCACAAGAATATTGTATATATTAAAGCAGGGGTCTCCAACCTTAAGGCCCTGTCACACTGCCCAACGGATGCAAAACATTTGTAAAAAGGACACCGCGGACGAGAAAAATGTTCCATCCGTTGTTATCCGCTCTCAAAAGGGGCGAAAATTTGCATAACCAGAGCGGATAACATGGAAAGGAACGGATGGGGGGAGGACGCAGAGCGGATGGAAAGGCAGATGCGGAACGGAAGCCTAGCGGATGGAAGTGGATGGGAGCGGATGGCACATCCGCAGGGCTTCCGGGGGGCCTCAGCAAAGCGGACGCGGAACGGATACAGCGGATGCAGAATGGATGCACAGCGGATGAAGCGGATGCAGAGTGGAAGCCTAGCGGATGCAGAGCGAAGCCTAACGATGCTAGTGTTAATTGCGAATGCGGGGAGGATGCATTGCGTAAGCCCCGCAGATATAAAGGGAAGCAGCTCGAAGCAGGTCACCATTCAGAGGAAAGACCTGCTGCCGACGGATTGACAGCCTTGCCTGCCTTGCTGCAAGCCTTGCTGCCAGCCTCCCTGCCAGCCTTGCTGTCTGCCTGCCTGCCAGCCTTGCTGCCAGCCTTCCTGCCAGCCTTGGTGCCTGCCTGCCAGCCTTGGTTCATGCCTGCCTGCAGCCTTGGTGCCTGACTTCCTGCCAGCCTTGGTGCCTGCCTGCCTGCCAGCCTTCCTGCCAGCCTTGGTTCCTGCCAGCCTCCCTGCCAGCCAGCCAATCCCACAACCAGATGGGGAAGAACAGAAAGCCTCAGCCATCTGCTGCCAGCCCTGGCAAGAGGAACAGGGCCACCATCCCACCCCTGGCCCTCACTCTGGTTCTGCTGGGGCTTCTGTAGCACGGGCCGTCGCTCTTCTGGGGGCTGGAACTTCTCGTGCTTCTGCTTCTGAGGAGCTGATGATGAGATGCTTTATGGCGGTGGTGCTTCTGCTGGTGACATGTGGATGCTGCACCCCAATGGCGCTTCAGACAAGCACTCCAGCACCAGCCACCTCCACAGCACCTGGACCCTTCACCCCTGAGACTGAGCGACCAAGAGGAGTGCCAGAGACTCATTTTTGTTTTAGAGCTTGTTGTTAATAAAGTCTATCTTTGATTCACACACTTGCTTCATTTCTTTTTTTTAATAAAGTCTTGGTGGAAACTTTTAGAAATGGTTTAAGCCTTTGCAATGCTTAGGGATGGGTTAAGATAGCAGTGGGATGGGCAGGGATACCTGTGGGATGTGTAATAGCTGTGGATGGCTAAGGATAGCAGTGGATGGGCAGGGATACCTTTGGGATGGGTTAAGATAGCGGTGGATAGATAAACCTCCAGTGCAAGCATAGTGGGACTATATGTCCACCTCCCAGGTGCCACACATATGGCCTTTATTATCAATAACAATTTAAGCATTGATCCACACATGTCAACATAAACACACTCTTATTAAATCCCCCTGTTCATTGTTAGGCCCACCCAACATACATGGCCCATCTCATCAGTGTGATGAGGACAGGCTGAAGGAAGCATCCATTAGTCATCTATCATCCTGTCTTGCCACTTCCACTGCTCCAGCTGAGGAGTTGCCACCAGATATCTCAGGAGGTTGCGCTGCTTCTTCCCTTCACGTGAGGCTCTGTCGGGGCCTTGCACATCTTCAGTGTCTCATCAGGTTTCGCCCTTGCCTCCATTCCCAGGCCTCCATGTCCCCATTGCCTTGTTGGAGGTCCACAAGCCTGTTCTGCAACAGTGGGTAGCGGTGCGTGCGCATGAGATTGTGCAGGATGCAGCAAGCTTCCATGATCCTCTCGCGGTCTCTGGGCGATGCTGCATGGTGGTGAGAAGTACCTGGAACCTGTTGGCCAGGATGCCAAAGGCGTTCTTCCACCACCCCCCTTGCCTGGACAGCCTGTAGTTGAAGATCCTCTCTTCACGGGTGAGGCTTTTGGAGGTTAGGGCTTCATTGAGGTAGGTTCTGAGGAGAAGGCGTCATCCCCCACGATGAAGTAGGGCACATCTTGTGTGTCGTTCGGCAGGGGATCTGGATCTGGGAAGCCCACGATGAGGGGTTGCGTTCCAGCCCCTCCTTGAGGTGACTGGTGTTGTAATACCTGGGCATCTTGAAGATGAGCCGTTGCCTGAAGCATCGATGTACATGAACTTGTAGGCAGCATCGACCATGGCGAAGAGGATGATGCCGAGGAAGCCCTGTAGTTAGTGGACCCTGACTTTGGCTGAGCTTTGCAGGCCACGTGGTTGCCATCGATGGCTCCAACGGTGTGTGGGAAGTTCCACCTCTGATACCACTGCTCTGCAACTTTTTCCATCCTTCTTCAGTGGAGGGCACTGGAGATCTCCTCCAGGTATTCTTCGCATGATGGCCTGCACCACTTCTCTGACCACAGTGCTGATGGGGTTGTGTGGCACCCTCCAGCCGTACTGCATGCTCCTGTGAGTGGTCCCCTGGGGCCAGGTGGCGCAGAGTGAGTGCCACCTTGAGCCCAGGGTCCAGGCTGGGCGGAATTATGGTGCTTGCTTGGTCAACCTGGGTGTCAGCCGCTGCACAACTTCGTCAAACATGGCTGGCAGGCATCCTCATGAAGTTCTGGAATGCACGAGTGTCTTCGTTCCTGAGCTCCACCATCAGCTTGTTGTACAGTCCGTACTCTGCTCTTCTGGCGATCCATCTTTGGACCCAGACGCTTCTTGGCCACCTCTTTCTTCCCGTAGTAGAGTTCACAGAGCCTGTAGATGCTTCGCACTGTTGCAGAAGGATTGGTGGCTGCCAAAAGGACTTTTTACGATCCACGGTGGACATGACTGGATGATGTGGAAGAGCAAGAGTCAGATGAAGGCTGCAGAGGTCTGCACCGCAGGGCTGCTGGTTGAAAAGTGAGATCCAGTGAGTTGCTCCCCCTTTTTCTAGGCAGTATAGGTTTTCCACTATGTGTCCCTTTGCATCTCTAGGCATCCTCTAGACATCCTTAATATCGAGATAGTCCCCTCTGCGAACGTTTTTCCGTTTTAAAATGCTTTGTTTCCGTTCTGCATCTGCTAGGCATCCGTTCTGCGTCCGTTCCGCTTCCTCCCTGCATCCTGTCTTACCGCTGGACGGATGGGGGGTTGGCGGCCAGCGATGCGCAGCGGATGCCTAGCAGATATAGTGGATGCAGAACAAACACATTGCATACATTTCCGCTCAAAAGTTTTGAGAAGTTCAAACTTTTCCTGAGCAGATGAAACGTCAATAGACGGATGCTGGACGGATAGAGAGGATGAAAAACAGAGGCAGTGAGTACAGAACGGATACATCACGTTAATCAACGGATGACACCATCTGTTGGTGCAGTGTGACAGGGGCTTTAGCAACTTTAAGACTTGTGGACTTCAACTTCCAGAGTTCCAGCTTTGCTTTGTTGTTGTTGTACTAGCCACTCTACTGCATAACAACCTCCCTACCTGAACTCCTTGGCTCAATTTCTGGGTTGGCAGTGAAGTTACCTGGATTTATGATTCTGGGAGATTTCAATTTCTACCTTCCCTAAGAATGGGATCTGAAATAGCTCAAAAACTCATGGCTTCTGTGACAGCTCAGGTCACCCAAAGCCTAACTTGGGACAGTGGTCACACTCTGGATTTGGGGTTTCTGTTGGAGTAGTGGCAGTGTGATCTGAAATTGGGGGAGCTTTCAGTGTCCCCTTTGTCATGGTCAGATAATAAATTGATTTCTATGGGATTTTCTAGTGCCATTATCAGCTGGATTGGCTCAAAGCATTGGGGTAAGTGGATGGTGTGCTAGTTCTTTCTTTCTTCAGGGATAATTCCAGTCAGTGATGATTATGAAGGAGAGGTCCTGCCTCCACCCCTACATTGTGAGGTGCCATGGAGTTCAGTTCTTTATCCTCTCCTTTTTTTAACATCTATTATGAAATCACTAGGTGAACTTATCCATTGCCATGGGGAAAAGTATCATCAGTATGATACCTCTTCATCTCCTCACACTTAGCAAATTAAGCTGAACATCTTATCCTGGTGTTAAAAGCAGTGGAGGTCTGGATGGGGAACAAGGGTTCAGCTGGATCTTGCAAAAGCCGGAGTGGCTTTGGATTTTGGGCCTCACTGGTTCCAGGTCTATGCTATCTTTAATGCTGGGCAGAAATGCAGTGCCCCAGACAGATCCATTGTGCAATCTGGGGCTCTTTCCAGACTCATAACACCTGCTTGATGAGCAAGTGGCACTTATGGCTAGAAAGGCTTTGCACAGCTTCTTGTTTTCCAACAGCTATAGAAATTTAATAAGAATATAAATAGCCACTAGTTGCTTAGTTATCACATTTCTATAGCTACCCATCTCATAATAGTAAATAATTTGGTCTTGCAAAATGGTAGCAAGTTCTTACCACACTCTTATCAATCCTGCGTTTTGTTTCCTCCCCCCCATTTGCTCAGTCACGTTACAAAAGGCTTTCTCCCTTTTCTGGGAGAAAACATATAAAAAGATACAAAGAAAGTATTAAGCAACTCCACCATCTCCTTATTGTTGTCATTATTTCCTTGCCTACATTGAGTAACAGATTCATAGTTTCCCTGAGTTTTATTTTAGACATATGCATTTTTCCAATTATAGAGTCTTTGGTGCTCTCTGAGCTCAATTGCTTGCTTGAAAATATTTTCTTATCTAGCTAGGTAACATCAGTGCTACAAATAGAGATGAGGTACATTTACACAGTATTCAAAAGAGACAATAAAAAGTATAGAAGCAACACATTCTCCCCAGCAGCCACCACCCATATAAGCAGAATGAATAACACATAAACAAGCAGAAAACAATATTGTAATCAAGGAACTACCCTGGAGAAAACCACATCCCAACTCTGACAGGGTAAGCTACTGTAAATAAACAGGAAGCAAACCCAGTACAAAGTAGCACTGATGATGTTACCTAGTCAGGTAATGAAATGCTTGCAAGCAAACAAACTCTGAGAGCACCAAGAACACCCAGTTCAAACTTGAACTATATATATTTTCTTCTATTGAATTGTTTTACATACTTTTTTTAGTTTAACCTCATTCTGAACATTTGGTTTCTTGACATCCTTACAGTCTTTAGTTACCAGTTGGGATTCCATTTTAATAAATTAGACTACTTCCATTTTTTATATACAGTATCCTCTTTTTGCTTGTACTTTTTTCACTGAGCTTTTTGTTCATTCATAGGCAGGCAGACAAATGGACAAACATTGTGCCTTCAAGTCAATCTTGATTCCTCACTGCAACCTGGAGAAGTCCACACAGTTCTCATAGCAAGAGTTTGGAAGTTTTTTCATTCTTCCAAATGTTGAGGTTTGTGCCTAAGGCAGGATTAAAACTTATGGCCTCCTAGTTTCTGTCTTAGTGTCTTCAATCATTATACCAAACTGGCCTTTTGTTCATTTTTTCCTCTTCTATTTCAATCCTCACTTATTCTCAGAAAGTGCTAGGAGGTGTCCCTAAAGTTTTTTTGGCAGGGTTTTTTGGACAAGGTTTGCCATTGCCTCCTTCCTAGGGCTGAGAGAAAGTGACTAACCCAAGGTCACTTTCTATGACTCATGTGGAACTAGAATTTACAGTCTCCCAGTTTTCAGCCCGATGCCTTAACTCAATGGCCCCTACCTTTTGAGTGCCAGGGACCAGTTCTGCGGCGGGTGGTTTTTCCATGGACCGGGGGNGGGGGGCGGGGGGGGCTTGGTAATGCCTAGATCCTGCATGTGGCAGATGGGGCTTTGCTTGCTTGTATGTTCCTGGTAGGCTGTGGACCAGTGGTGGTCTGTGGCCTAGGGGTTGGGACCCCTATCTTAACTACTACACCACTATAAAGACCTTTAAGGGATTGTTCCTGCCTGTATTTATCGTATCTCATTTTTTTAGGATCTTCCTCCCCTCTTCAACTAGTTTAGTCTTTATCATTTTATGTCATGATACATTTATACCTTTTACCCAGATTAACTAGTCTACCTTCCTGAAGCTCAAGATAAGGAGGCACATACTCTCAGCTCTTCCCTTCCCCCAATGACAATGTCAACACCCTCCCTCTTCACAGGTGCTGACATTGTCATTGCATCAATCAATTCCACATTGTTATTCAGTATTGGGTGAGACTGGGGACCTCTTTGTTTCTTCTTCAACTTTTTACAAAATGCAAGTACTAGCAAAAGAGAAATCTGTTGGACAGGTGACTCAGCTTTCCAGCAGATCATCATGATAGCTGAAGTCTCATTGAGGTGATTCTGAGTTCCTGAGAACTTAGTAAATTAATTTAGAAATATTTCAGGTACAGCGTAGAAATCTCTCACAACTATATCACTGTCCTTTTTAATTCCCTTTAATCTTACCCAGATTTCTTTCAGCAATTTCCTGGAAGGGAAAAAATGTACATGAATAAAGAAAGTGTCTTAGACATCCATTGTTCCTATATAAGCATAACATTATTTATATTCTGCCTTAGTCTAGATACATAAAAGCAAATAATGTAGGCCATAATACATAGTAATATGTGATGTTTATGTAATTCTGCATGTGCCTACTTAAAATACCTGTACACTGCTGCTCCCTACAGGATAAAATATCAAACTGCTATTTTCATATGTAATAAGATTGCAAAAATCCGTGATGCGCAAGAAGGCAAAGAAGAAAAAGACTCAGGGACAAACGGCTCCAAATAGATCTAGCTTATCAATTTGTAGTGAAATAGAGTATCCTGAGAAAGGGCATGCCAAATAATTGGCCAAGTGTACTAGAAGTGCCATATGTTCTTCTGTAATATTTTAGTAATAGAAAATGTAGCAGAACTTAGTTTCCCATTTTATACACGTGGAAAGGCACTTCCATTTATTATTCTCGAATATACTCTTCTGTTTGACAAACGGGGACAATAAAGCTTGGAAGCGGCTCCGAAGCGGGAGCTGTATGAGGCGGAATAGTACGATTTGCATAAGGCAACTTGACATCTGGGCTACGTTATACAGGACCATTTGGCGGTTGAAAGTGGGAATACGTCACTTCCCTGAATGACAGAGCAGCTTTCATCTTGCACTGCTGAATCGGGGGCTGCGAAAATCCGGACAGCGTTCAGATGTCAGCCCAAAGACGCAAAAGCCGCGGTTGTCCGAAGTTTCGCAGCCCTTCTTTTCGTCAGAGCAACTACATCTCCCGAAGTGCCCCGCGCAATCCTAAAATGGATTCCCTTCCGGCAGGGAGACAACACGAAGAACAAGGGTGATTTCCCCAAGCTGGAGGGCGTTTGAGTAGGAACGGAATTGAGGTGGAGAGCTAAACGGAAACGGGTTCTCCTGATAAAGGGGCTGGCAAAGGCCGGTTCCGGGTGTCACTTACTTGGCGACGGAGGTGGAAGGAGGGGGAAAAGGAGGAGGAGAAGATGGCGTCCGACATGGAGACAGAAGTGCAGGCCCTCGACAGAAGCTTGCTGGAATGTTCCTCCGAGGAAATTGCCCTGGTAAGGCCCCTCTCCAGAAAACAGCAGGCGGAACCTGCCTCTGCCGCGGGGCTCCAAGCGACGCGGAGCGGGCGAGGAGAAGCGAAAAACGGACGGAGACGCTAGACAGGTGGTGTCGGAAAACTGGGTTGAAGCAAAGGATGGCAGAGGAGCGCCGAAAGAAATTGGGCTGTCAGGCCTGTAAGTTAGAAGAAATAGGGAGGTGGAGAGGAGGAGGAGATGGCGGGGGTCTGTCCTGGAGAGGTGAGATCCAAAGAGCTTCTGAGCGTGAACAGCTCGCAACGAGTGTGAGAGATTCGGTAGATAGGTGGCAGAAAAGAGGGCTCTATTCCTAACCATCAAAGAAGAGAAACGGCGGCTTGCCTTTGGAAAGAGAATGAGAAGGCAAAATTCACAAAAGCGACGATTTGGAGGAAGGAGGGAGAAGGTTTCGAGTCCTTAGAGTTGAAAGACTAGGGAGGCAAAAATAAAACATTTGGTGAACCTAGGCAGTGCTCAGTATATCCTAATGGTATTCTAGTCTTTGTTGTGCCGCTGGGTTCAAGAATTGACTGAGAACGGAGTCCCCTCAATGAATTGGTAAACAGATTGTTGCCTACAAGGATTGAAACAGATAACTGAAAGAAATGTTTTACTTGCTTTATTTTGGAATGGCAGCAGACTATAGTTGCTGGTCAAGATTTTCCCCCAAAAAACCCACTCTATAATATTCGTACAACTGATGACAGTAAATATGGACAGAAGGAGAAATAGTCTTTTAACATAACTAATAGTCTTAGTGTATCTAAGGAAATGGGGAGGGAGCGTGAACCAAAAATGATTTGAAGTTAGCTCCATTTAGCCTGCTTTAAGGCTTATCCCATGTGTTCATTTTCCCACAGTAGAATTTGATTTATTTGATCAACATTTATACTTAATTAATTATGTAGTTTATCCCATAAATAGATTCTGCAAAGATTGCTATATTCATGTATTATGGAAAATAATAAGCTTTATAATTTAAAGATTAAAATTTAATTACAATATAATTTTTTTATAAATTTCACCCTATTTATCATTTTCAAAGACAGATTGTTTCAGTTTACTTAAAAATATTAAGCATTTAATGGTCTGATACTTTTGATTTGAAATCATTTGAGGAAATGTTAGAAATTGGTTGTTCATCAGATGTATTCCAGTGAGTATCGTCCATATTGTAGGATTGTAGCCCCAATTCAAATAGAAAATGTCAGTTTGGGAAATGCTGACCTAACACAGATCCATAGCACTGTCTAGTGGCAGATTGAATAACCCCTTTTGTTCTGAATAACCAGAACACAATCTTCCTTTGTAACAATGCCAATGCTAGTCATTTGGCCTATCTTTGTTTATGTGACCAGCTCTAAAGGGCAGATTGGATAGTGAAATGCCAATTACAGATTTACTGTTTGCCCAGTATTGAAGGATAGATTGCTCCCAGATTAATAAACTACTGCACTCATCTCTTAAACAGGTAGTCCTCACAGGTAGTCCTCAATTTACAACCACAATTGAGCCCAACGTTTCTGTTGGGTAGTCCTCAACTTAAGTAGTCTTAAGTAGTTGAGGTAACTTAAGTAGTTGAGGTAACTTAAATAGTTGAGGACTTAAGTAGTCCTCAACTTACAACCACAATTGAGCCCAACTTTTCTGTTGTTTATGTTCTTTCTTGCCATAGATTTTCTTTCTTCCCCATTGATTTTGCTTGTCAAAAGGTGATTCCGTGACCTTGGGACACAGCAACAGTCATAAGTAGGAACCAGTTGCCAAAAATTTGAATTTTGATAACATGATCATGGGGATAATACAAAGGTTGTAAGTGTGAGAAATAGTGATAAGTCATTTTTTTCAGTGCCGTTGTAACTTTGAACAGTCACTAAATGAACTGTTATAAGTTAAGGACTACCTGTACTGCTATAATGTATGGGCAAATAAATAAAATTCTGCCCTTAATTTGCTAATATGTATATAGATTGAGAATTGTCCTAATGTGACGGGGTATTGTTTTTAATATCAGTCTTTTAGTCAAGAAGTAGTCAAGAAGATTGATATGTTTAAAATAACCAAGAATTGGTAAATTCTGTCTTAGATGTCTAATAATGTACTTATTGGGGCATCTGGTTCCAGTTTGCTTGGAGTTAAATAAATTCATCTGTTTATAAAAGTAATGTTTTAAATATTAGAAACGCATTAGTGATTATTATGTATACATACGTGTGTGTGAATGTATATGTATGTATGTGTATATATAGAGAGAGGGGAGGGGGGGAGGGAGAGACAGAGAGACAAACAGACAGAGAAATGAGAGGGTTGGTTTTCTATATGGTCATAGGTAGGTGAATCCTGTTTGGACTGTATCTGTCAGAATACTTGTGGAAACTTTCTCATTTTTTATAGTGATCAATCAATATTGGTTATTGTTCCTTAAGCATACAAATATTAAATAATATATGATTGAATATGTATTTGTGAAATTTTATGATCATTAAAACATGAAAGTATGAACTAAAGTGTGAAAATACTTTGTATCTTTTACAGACACATACACACACACACACGTACACACATGTTGAGTGGAAAATTAAAACTTTGGTATCATAATATTTATTTGGGACTGTATAACATTAAATCCTTAAGTAAACTTCCATTGCCAAGATTTTTTGAGTAAAATACATAACAGTTAACAATAATTAATATTATACATTAAGCTCCAATGTTTCATCCAATGTAGGACTTATTCTAAATATCTATGTACAGCATTTTAATATTGCAATAACATAAAGCTGACATATTTGACAAATGTGTTTTCTGATATATTAATTTTTAAAAAACATTAGGTATAGGATTACAATGGGATAGCTCAGTTTTCCTGAAATGTATTCTGCAGTTGTTGTTACAGATCTTTGAATACTTTTTATAGCTTCACCTAGTTTTGAAAGAGTGTTAGGTATCTGATATGCATTATCTAAAAGAAAATGAGGACTTCGCATCTTTTAAAGATGATTTCTCTCATGCTACATATGTAATACATTTTCCCCCTGTGGTCAAGGGTTGGGAAGGCTAGAAAATTCAATCATTTTTCAATATTTTGGAATTATAGAAATTATTGTAATAATTATATTAATCTTCTAGAAGATTTACACACCTATTTCCTTATTCCTGAATTTACTGTTAAAACCTAGTGAGAAATCATCCTACAGTTATAACTACAATTTGAGGATAAAAAGGAACTTAGAGTAGTTTTAGTCTTATCTCGGTACTAAGACAAATCCAATTTATTTTATGACTGAATAAGAATCTTTTTAATTATATAATTATATGATAAGATAATCTGAATTTGGCAAAACATAGTAGAGAACTGTGTAGATAAATAAAAAATAAAGTCAAAATAAACTACAAGACATCAATTAGTATATTGGAAAAATCATGTTCTGTAAGTAGACAGGATGAGATTGTAATGTACATAGATTGAAATATCAGCAGTTTTTTATGAATGTAGGTCTCTTTAATTCATCCTTGCTTATCTCAATTATACAAAAGTTGCAATGTTATGAAAGATCAAGGCGTGACAGCAGCATTATTTTTGTGCTTTTATGATATTCCATCATATTGGTGCTTTATCCTGTTATCCTTTGAATTTTTGGATTTCACTGTAGTAGTTCACAAGCAGAAACATAGGCAAGATAACACTATTGCATTTTATTAGCATAGAAATAATAGAATGAATGAGCTGGAAGGGACCTTGGAGGTCTTCTAGTCCTTGCTCAGGCAGACCTGTGCCATTTTAAATAAGTTATTGTCTAGACTCTTCTTAAAAATGATGGAGTGCCCATGATTTTTGGAGGCGAGCTATTCCACTGGTTAACTATCCTCACTGCTAGGAAGTTTCTCCTTAATTCCAGGTTGTTTCTCTCTTTGATTAGTTTCCAACCGTTGTTTCTTGTCCTGCCCTCCAATGCTTCAGAGAATAATTTGATCCCCTCTTTGTGGCAGCCCCTCAAGTACTGGAATATTGCAATCATGACACCCCTAATTCTTCTTTTCTTTCGACTAGCCAAACCTGCTGTTCTTCATATGTTTTAGTCTCCAGGCCTTTGGTCATCTTATTTGCTCTTTGAACTTTTTCCAAAGTCTCAACATCTTTTTTGTAGTATGGTAACCAAAATTGGTTGCACTATTCCAGGTGTGGTCTTATTAGGATTTTATAAAGCAGTACTAATACTTCATGTGATCTCCCATGCCTCTGTTTATACAACCCAAGATTGTATTATCTTTTTTGGCTGCTGCTGCACTGCTGGCTCATGTTCAAGTGATCATCCACAAGACTCAGTTTCTTTCTCTTACCCTATTTACATTTTCATTCTTGTTTATATTCAGGCTAAATGCAAGTGATGCCTTTATGGGAAAAGGGTAAAGGAGATGAACAATTTTAGTAGGTTTAAAATAGTTTTAATTTTAATGGGCATCTGTCAGCTACCAATTTGTATGGCTGATCTTTTTTGTTACAGACTATTTTAGTTGCAATAAAAAAATAGCAAAAGGTCCAGATGTAAGTTTTGAAAATCTTTTGAATTTTGGGCATATAATATTGGAAAATGTCTACAAATTACATATATGATCATCATTATTATGACCAGCTTGTGACCAGCTCCAAAGGCATATGAGTAGTTGCTAAAAGATAGGAAGCTTTTAAAGAAATGTTGGAATACCTGATGATTATCTTGATCTATTAAGGCAATTCTTATGGATTTCTGCTTGCAGCCTTCTGATAGATTTAACGAACAAACCTTAGGAAGATTAAAAAATAAGTCTGAATTCCTTTTGCTTCAGATTTCTGTTTTTAAACAACATTTATACAATGTATACCATTTAAGGTAAACACACAATTTCTTTGACATTCCTGAAATAAAAAGAATATATTGTACATAGATGAGGTGATATCATCTCATGGGTGTACTGAGCACTTCAGTATGTTCAAAATGTTCCTGTGAATTTTGGGCATTAAAGTCAGCTTTAATGTTGAGTTTATCATTTTACAATCCATCAGTAGCTTTTATTATTAAAACTTTTGGGTAGCTGTATCTTATTTTAATTTTATATTTTTTCACTTTTTTCTTGGAGAACTGGCTACAAGCATCTGATCTTCCTAAAGAGATATACAAGCACCTAGCCTATTATGTGCCCCAGATTTACTGCAGGGGTCCCAATCCAGCTCCTGAAAGAGAAGATATGCTTGCACAACATGTTCTTCTGGGCCCAATGGAATGGTATCTTTGTGGTGAAGATCCTACTTATGGCTTTCAAAAACTTGAGCAAGCAAACAAACCTTCACATCTATGTGGGCGGGTTTTTAAAGTTGGAGAACCTACCTATTCTTGCAGGTAATTACCAATCATTTATTTTAAATTGTCCTTTAAAATTAGCATGTTTACATTGGTATATTATTAAAATCAGTTAAATGGTTGTTATGTGTAATATTATTGAAACTATCCTGATGGTATCTTGATAATTAGAGATTATTAGTAGTCTAATAAAATTGAAATTATTGGTCTAATAAAATTGAATTTTGGTATTTTGGAACCTAATAACTATTAGTGGAGAACACTGAAAATGGCAATAAAAATTAGATCAAATCGTATTTTTTCATGTGCTTCATGGAGCATAGAATCTTACATCCTTCTTTTATCAACCTTCTGACCCATGAGATTCTATCATTGCCAGTGTAGAAGGAACTAACATTTTTATTGTTTTAAATTCATTTTAACATGAAAAGAAATTAATTACAGGTTTAAAAGAAGTCATCAGGAACAGAATATTTTTATCAGATTAAATGATGACAAGTGTCATTGAGTTCCCAAAATATTCTGTAGCAAACTATGGCAACTGTGGTTTATGGTATGTAATTTGTCCAAAATGTTAAACGGATACTGCATTTTGGAAATAGTGGTAGCATCAGGACCAAAAAGACCAAATAACAATGCATAGTTGAATATCTAGGGTACAGTAAATCAAATCAAATGTTAGATTATTTAGAAGTTTGTAAAACTTCATGAGCTTGATAGTAAAAGTACTATCATGAGCAAGATAGTAAAATATATGGTTATTTTAAAATTAAGGTTGTCAGTGTATACGTCAGTGTTTACATGCTTTTTCAGATGTAAAAGGTTCAATATGATACCTGTGACTCAATGTTTTCTATATATGTTTTTAACATGAAATGCTGGTATTCAAACAATATTGTCAAACAAACAATAATGTTTACACTTACCAGGATTTCAGTACAGTCATACAGTAACTTTCAAGCTGGGTCCAGAGTAGAGCTGAATTCTGAAATTCCTTGTTTTACTTAATCAACAAAGATAAAAATACCCCATGATTTGCTTAAAAGTTGAGAAAATAAATCTATCTTTCTCAACAGGCAATTGTAATTAGTATGTTAGAAAGGAATTTTCTGCTAAAGGAAATATAATAGTATATGCTTTTTCTTAGAATAAGAAATAAATACAAGATCTTTTGATATATTCATCTTTCTCAGAATTACATTAATCTTAATTACAATAATCTTAACATCAAAAAGACACAGTCATTTTAAAATTTTATGCTTCTGGATTTATAGTAGTCAAATCTATCGTAAAGCCTGCTAATATGTAACATGAAATTTATTTTCTGCTGATTGTTAATTTAGATAAATATGAAAATCCAGATGTCAAAAAAGAAAAAAACACTGAATGGGAAGAACATAACTTTTAAAAGGACTACAGTTTTTAAAATATTTGTTTCATAGTTCTAAGAAAAAATAAGTAGAAGTAGCAATACATAGAATGAAAAATAAAAAAAATTCACTACAATGGAGATGGAAGCCATCAGTGTAATAAAACTTGAAAAGTTTTCAGTTCTCCAAAGAGATGACAAAAAAGTAGATTTAGAAAGTGACATACTTTTCGACTTGGATAGAAAACAAAACAGTCTCTGGATGCCAACACATGATGAGCAAAGTCAGTGAGGAAGCCAGATTGTGTTACTACTGTTAACAATTTAATAATTGTGCCAAGAAAGATTATAAAATGGGGCAAAATTGATTTAACAATTGTCTTCCTTAGCAGTGGAAATTGTTGGGCTCAATTTTGGTCATAATTTGTAATAGTGTTTTATGTTTTTTTTTAAAAAAGTTTATTACCTAAAATATTGTCTATTTCACAAGTTACTAGCTTTTTTCATAATTTCATGACATAAATAGTTAAAAGTATTGCTGCTTATTCTTAGAAATGGATGATTGAAGGACAAAAATCATTGGTGCAAATGTACATACAGTTTGTCTAATCCCCTCTCTTCATTTTTTCCCTTTACTCCCATTTTGCTAATGAACAGATTTCCATGAATATAGAATAGCCTGAATTACTTACATTGTAGTTATTTTCTTGAGCATTTGAAGTGTTTTTGTGCATTTCCTTTTTTTTTTCCTCCATCAGAGACTGTGCAGTTGATTCAACTTGTGTATTATGCATGGAATGCTTTCTGGGAAGTGTTCACAGGGATCATCGATATAGGGTTAGTAAGTTTGTCTGTTACTTTCGTGGTGTTTTTTTTACTTTGAGTTTATGCTTTATAGGGTTGTGCAAATCATTGCTAGACATTACCAGTACAACCAAAAATTATTATCCTAACTACCCTGAAAGACTTCCAAAAGATTTACTGAGACTATTTTGAAAACAGAAGTGTGTAGTATTTGGGTCTGAAGAGTGCAAGGATCATGCATGCCCACCTTCACTGTACCATAAGCTGCTCTTTAAATAAGCTGTTGCTACTTGCAGGGCATGGGAAAGGTGGCATTCTTTTAAAGAGTAACTGATAGGTATAATGAAGGTGCCAGATCTGAAAAATCCTTTTGTCAGCCCCCTCCCCCCCATCCATCTTGAATCAGATTTGGGGCTTAGAGTTTGATTGGAATTCTGACACCTTTTGCACTTCAGATTCAAATTCTGCACATCTGTTAAAGCCCTTCTGAGATCATCTTCATATAATGTTCATACCCTGAAAACATTTCTACAAGCACTTCTGTTTTGCTTTGCTATCAGTTGTGGCAAAAATGTCTTCTGGGATCTATCTACGAATGACCTGAGAAGGCCCCTTAAATAACTGAGCAGAACTTTCTGGAGGACACTGATGCCTCAGTGTTTCAAGAAGTGGCACTTAACTTGTGATATTTTGTGACTATAACAGTCCTAACTAGAAATTGGGTGGGACTCACTTAATTCTGCCTTGCTTAGCAGTAGAAATTCTGGTCCCAATTGTAATCTTAAGTCAAGTTAAGAATGACCGTTAATGGGTAGGAAAGACCCCCCCCCTTTCCCATCACAATATTCAACTTCTGCTCCATGAATTTAAGCTTGGATTCTAAAACGTCACACAGCGGTTATCTTGCAATTCTTCCCTAAGGAATAATAGGTTAAGGAACTGTAAACAGTTATTAATTTTTGAACCATTGTTTATTTCTGTTTTCATTTGACCAGTATTTTTCCATTCTTGCACATTTTGCATAATACTTTAGATGACAACTTCATGTGGAGGTGGGTTCTGTGACTGTGGTGACACTGAAGCTTGGAAAGAAGGTTCTTATTGCCAGAAGCATGAACACAGTACTTCAGAAACAGAGGAGAATGAGGTAACAAGTTGTGTCATCTAAATTACAGTACATGATGCTGAGATATTGTGTGGAATTAAGAAGATAGAGAGTAAAATTTTAGACTATACTATCTTGGCTTACCTGTCATAGAATTTCCTTACTTAATCTTGTATGGACAAATAATTTTATTCAAAAGATTTTTGGGTTATTTTGGAGGAGGCTTTTTAATAATAATTTTATTAAGCATTTCAATTAAAAAAGTTTTACAAACTGAAAAAGAAAAAAGAAAAATTGTACAGAAAATAAAAAATAAAAAGGAAAATGGGAAAGAAAATATCGTAAAGTAAAAGAAAAAAAATATGCAAAGAAATGACTTCCCCTTTATCATAAGCATAAACAATTTTAGTAACTTATCACTTTCTCTTAAAATATACCAAATGATTTCCCCATCTCTTATTTATAAACAAATCAGTATAATGTCATCATTTCAGTTCTGGGATCAGCAAAAGTCCAGTAATGATTACCAGAGAAAATACCTATTTTAACCCTGATCAAATAAATCCACATTAGATTCCTCCCTTTTTACTTTTAATAATTTTATCCATAATCTCTTCAAATAATTCCATAGAACCTGATTGCTTTTCATGTTTTTCTTTGTACTTAGGAAATCCTTCAAAATGTTAACAAGTTTCTTTTGTAAATCCAATATAGGAAAGCAATCCAGGGCACTCTTGATTTGCCATTTGTATATTTCTTTTAATTATTAATATATCAACCAGTTTAATTTATATACCCAGTGTAGAATCTTTTTCTGTACCATTCTTGTAGCCTATCATTTTTTAATCCACTTTCAAATTATTGCTCAGTTGCACCCTAATCTGGTAAAACTTGTTCATCTTCTATAGCATCTTTTAAAAACAGTCTATATAATATGGTAGATGCTCTTAAAGTTAAGATTTGCTCCTAAGGTTGGGTCCACAGTTCACAAATATTCTTCAATATGTCTTGCTCGAGTCTGTATTAGTAAACCAAATTTAATTACTTCTCATTTAATTGAAAAGTACAAAGAACTAATCTTTAGTTCCCTCTTGTATCCAATCTTCCAAGTCCTATTTGGTTATGTTTTGTTTAAGAATTCAAAACAAAAGCACGTTTCTACAGGAAGGATTCTTATAATTAATTTAAATATCTTATATCCATCTCAACTTTTAGTCCATTTGTAATTTTCCAGAATCACCCTTTTGTTGCTTTTTCTAAAAAAGATGTTTAAGTCTTTAAATTTATATTTAAAATTTCTTTCATTAAGGATTGAAGTAAACTCATCCAATTTTATAAAATCTGTCGATCCGAGGGTTGCTACTAATAAGTGGAAAGTATTTAAGCAAATTTCTAAAAGTGATTAATAAAAGAGGCTTGATATGAACATTATGCCTATGTAGGCTGCATTACAGCTGTGAGCTTTATTGAAATTCCTCAACTCCCAGTGCTCGACTCAAGAGCCAGAAGTCTCCATTCCTGCAGTCCACTCACAGGGGCAACCTCACAATGTCTCCATTTTCTGGAGATCTGTCTGATTACCAATCTTCACAATTCTGTCACTGCTCCTTCAGGGATATCTAAGTTTACTTCGAATCCTCAGGAGATTTTTTTTTTGTATTTTTAATTTTAACAGATTCCCCTTTTGTGGAAATGATTCATAATCTGTCTTAATAAGAGTATCCAATTAATGCAGGCCTGTCAAACTGGTGGTCTGCTGGGCTGGATGTGTCATGTTCAGGCCATTCTCACACCAGCTCCGCAAAGGTAAAAAATGTCGCAGTATGTCAAGCGACACAATAGAGTTTGACACTCGTGAATTAATAGAAGCTAGAGAAAAACCAAGGAAAATATTTGCAAGACTCTTATATAGCATGTCACCACTATGTTTTCATACCTATAAAAAATTACCCTAAATTTCAAAAATTCCTGTTAGTTTAGCCTGAAACATCTGGAAATACACATTGAAAGATAAAAAAGGAATGAAGAAAGCATAGCGAATGTTACATAAATATTCAGAAAACCATGAAATGAAATATTCAAATTCACTTGGGTATATTCACAGTCAATATGAATAAATCCCCAAAGACAATTCCTATAGAATATTATGGTAGAAAAAAATGAAAAAAATTTATTGGTATAATCATATTTTCACTGTATCTATTTTAGGATCCTGTTGTGCACTTGCCAGAAGATATGATAACAAAAGTGTATGGTATTTTTGCAGTCGTGTTTCAGTATGCTGTAGATATATTAACATGGGAAAAGGAAAATGAGCTGCCACCAGGTTTAGTAACAGTGTAAGTTGAAAACCAAATTCCTAGTTTTGATTCCGAGTTTTACTAAAACATTATTATGATTGTTCTTTTAAATAGTAAAAGAAAAATGTATTATACAGGAATTATTTGTAAAAAGTGACTTGAATTGTAGTGACTTCATGAATGGCAGTTCAGGCATGTTACCACAAAGAACTTACCTCAGAATTATAAATTCAGCTTTGTACGTCACCATAAAAGACTTCCTAAGTGACTGTGTCCAAACAAACTGGTAACCAAATCAAATCCAAGAAGGTCTTGTCAGCTAGAGTCCAGATTTGAAAGCAGTCTTCATGACCTGACATTGTTTCAATGTCTTTACTATTATTGCTCCTTAATTACCAGCAGTTCCTTAACCTGCCAGCATCCAGGATTTATCAGCTCTGTTATTGTTTTTTTCAAGAATTTATCCTTGAGTCTTGCCAAATTTAGAATTATATTTTATACTATTAATATATAGCAGAATCAGACTGGCTTTATCTAGGCTTAAAAGTCAGAACTGGGCTTATCTAGTAATTTGATGGGAGACCACCCAAGCTTCCCTGGCTGTAGGGTAGCCTAAACAGTTTTAAAAAAAAAACCTAGGAAGAAAACAACAGCACGTTTTTATGGTTAGTAGGAAAGTTTAGTGTCTGTACTCAAACCTACATTTTCACTTTTGTCAGTATTTTATTCTGCTTCAGTTGAACACTGAAGACAGCTAACAGTAAATGAAATGCAGAAACACGTGAATAGCAAAGAGATTTGTCCAGATAAAAAGCCAATACAATTTGTAATGGGTAAGTGTTTAATTGGTATTGCTATATTATATTATTAATAAAAACATTTAATTGTTGTCTTTAATCAACAAGTTGTACGGTATAATGGAAAAAAGTATGGAATAATGGAAAAATGATGCCAAAAATACTTTAACTGATTGATGACTGAAGATGTGGTTTGTGATACTGTCTTTACAGCAACAAAAATGATACTTTTTACTGCATGCTTTTTAATGATGAAGTCCACACATATGAGCAAGTTATTTATACACTTCAAAAAGCAGTAAATTGTACACAGAAGGAGGCCATTGGATTTGCAACAACTGTGGATAGAGATGTAAGTAATTTATTTAAGCTTATTAATGTTTTACTTAGAAATGTATTAATCTGTATATTATAAGTTCCTTTGTATTGATAAAAGAAAACTAGAAGAATATGGGTGTGACAATTTCCAGAACAATATTAGAGCATGGTTCAGTGCTTGAGTATATTAATGTCCCATTAATAAAAACATTAAATAATGCAGAGTCTCTCCCTGTCTCTTTTGCAATACAGTATATACTGTACAACATGGAGGAGTTTCTACTGGATGTCGTCCCAGTCCGATAAACTTTTGCAGTATACAAAGCCATCAGAATTATGATTCTGGGAAGGCATTTTTTTTAAATTTCAGCATAGCAAGAAATTCGCTTGTTTATACTTTATCAAGCACATCAAACTATTTAAAGTGACTTATGCATACACAGCATATTTTTGATCTGGTACAAGTAGTCTGTACATTTATTATAGCCCCCATTCTACTATCATATTATCACCCAACAATTCTCCCATGAGCTGTTCAGAGCATCCAGTAGTAGTGGAAGGTGTGGGAGTAGTGCTTCAGTCTCTGCATGACTAGGTTGGGCTTAATTTGTGGAATGTTCCTCCTCTTCCACGAGACTCCTCCCCAGCGTTCTCCAGTTTTGGCTTATGAGGGATAAGCAGTGCTTTTATATTACTCCTTGCCCAAAACAGAATTTCTCTTTTCAGGTTTGGAAACAGTCAATTCATCTTTCAGGTTCTCTCAACAAATTGCTTAGCGATCTCCCCACGCTGCCTTTTTCATCTGGCAGTTGGTGATCACTGTATTGGGAAGCGTTTTTCACACCCCGAGTGGAGGAAGGCTTCGGCTTTGTTCCGTTCCCCCCCCAACTGCTAGCCCTGCCCTTGCTATAGCGATAGCCGCACCATTTAACAAACAAATGGCATGGTTTTGCTTCTCTCACTCGCAACCGAGTTGTATCGCTGTTCTTCCCCCCAGAACGCCACCTTGGGATGAAGGGCTTAAACACCTGGTTATTTTCACCCCTCCCAGCCATTTAGTACTAAGGGAAAGCTGTCTGGAGCTAATCCCTTCTCATAGCGGGAGAGTTCTGCTGGCGCACATGCCAAAAATAACGGTCGATCGCCATTTTGTTGTAGGTGGACCGTGTGGCCGCACTGAGTGCAAATCTTCTGTAGATTGTGTCAGGTAGTTTCTTATTCCCGATCAGAGGGTCTTTATTCAAAAACCCCAAGGAATCATTGCAACTTTGTTTTAAACCATATTCGAGGCTGTCTGTTATTCTTGTTGTTGGCTTAACCTTCACAGTTCTCCCTAACCAGCGGCACAACAGTGAACACCTAGGCCAATGTCCGCCTGTGCAGGGTAGCTGTTGAAGGCCTGTGATTAATACTTTGGCCTGTTGGGTGTTCTCAATTTGGCTGATTGGAATATCCAATAAATTAGTTGTTATAGTGATATATATTTACATACATATATATACTAATAATAATAACAACAGCAATAATAATAATATACTTGTAATATAATAATAATAAATTCATTATTATTAAGATACGACTCATATTGGAAACATATACCGTGCTTCTCCAACAATACACCCTCCCAATAGGAAGACCCAGCATGTTTTCTAGGCATAAAATGAAATTAAGCCCTTCCTCCCAAGTTTAGGCCTATTTTAAAACATGCAAAATTGGAGGGGAAGGCGGGGAACTTGCCATTAGGAGCACCCCGCGGGCAGCTATGCCTCGCCATCAGCCACTCCTAACAGCCGATCATGGCGGAGCACGGAGGGCTTCCTTCCCCCACCAAGCGCCTTTGTTGCAGAACCAGGTTAGCAGGCAGGTGGCGTCAGAATGGATGGAAGTTACGGAGGCAGCTCCCCCACCTGAGAAATGCTTCCATTGTTCCTACCGCTGCTGCCGCTGTTGTTGGAGATGGCACTGACGAGAGAGGGACAGCTGCAGCTTGGCCTGGGTGCGCTTGGAATGCAGGAATGGGCTGTGCACTGGGACTTTTGGAAGCTTGCAGAGCCTGAGGCTGAAGCACCAAGGGTAGCAACAGCAGAGACACTCGCTCGGCTCTTATGCCCACCCAGCAGCTCAGGATTAAACCAAAGCACAGTGCGTGGTGCTCCCAGATACCTCAAAATGTTTTTTTTCCTCTTGTTACGGGGACGGGGGAAAAGCGGGAGCGACTCAGATGATGTTGTTGGAAATGGCGCTGGGGAGAGAGGCGCCAGCACCAGCGGGAACCATGGAAGCTACGGAGGCCTGAGAAGCAGCTGAAACGCTGCCAGCAGATATCTCCGCCGCCCACCCGCTGACCTGGGTCTGCAGCAAAAGCGCTTGACGGGGGTAGGGAGCCCTCCACGCTTCGCCAAGATTGGCCATTAGGAGTTGCTGGTGGTGAGGTGTAGCTTCCCACGGGGTGCTCTAGGCAAGGGTGCATGGGGGGGGAGAAATTAATTCACCCCCGAAAAGACGTCATCGCCATTTTTTCAGGGCTCAAAAAGAAATAAGGCCCAGCCTTATTATATGAGAAACACGGTATATACATATTTATATCTAAAAATGGGGGGGGGGGTTCAATTTCAGGGCACCCTGCTGTCCAACGCCCTTTGGTCAGCGCCCAGCTGGGCATGCAACCGTTCTATACAGTATAGTACAAAATAATAAAACCATGCTGTAAAATCTCTAATTGGAAATGTCAGGTGGTAGTGGTTCCTAGACCTCCAACCTCAAGGGTCAAGTCTAAATC
The DNA here is from genome assembly GCA_004320025.1 of Laticauda laticaudata. Taxonomy (NCBI): domain Eukaryota; kingdom Metazoa; phylum Chordata; class Lepidosauria; order Squamata; family Elapidae; genus Laticauda; species Laticauda laticaudata. The sequence goes on along the minus strand of BHFT01030079.1, from coordinate 50,239 downwards.
TCAGCACAAATCCAGACAAAGGGAATTCTAAGATCTCAGAAAAAGACGCCAACAGGCGCCCAAGGCATTGGAAAGGCAAATAGATAAGTGTACATGGGAAGCACACAGAGCCTCTCAAGTCCCAGTCCGACAGTGCCGTCTTCCTACCTTCTTCCCTCCCCAGATCTCCTCCCTCTCATCCAGGCGCAGACGTGGCTCTACAGAGTCAACGCGCCAGTCAACTCGACCATGAACTATGCGAAGGCACCTGAAGCGACATTCACACCAACTGCTACCAGTCTTCGACAGGACCAAACGTCTCCAGGGAAGTGTCAGAGAGGATGGAGGCCTGGATGGAGATGGCTATCCATCAGGGAATCCGCAGCAGCCCTTACAACATGCGGTTCTCTGACCAGGATCAGCCTGCACCTGCTCGGGTATGAATTCACCATCAGTGTTTGATCATTGCCAGGTTGGAGCAACACTATACCCAGGTACAGTTTCAAGGAGATATGCTCCTCCAAGGGCCGCAAAAGGAGGAGCAGAAGGAGGCGGGAAGCAGGGTAGAGACACATTAATCTCGATGGAACAGATGATTCAGGAATCAATACATGACAGTGACCCGGCCCTTTCAGAAGTGGACCCCTTAGAAGAGGGATGTCTGAGGATGAGAGGCCGTTGTTCTCCCGGACAGACCTGGTATTTTACGGCTTATTCCGCCCACAACTATACAATTGCTTAAGGCCAGAAACACTGCATGCCTGGACAAGTCGGCCCCCTTCTACAGTCCTTCAGAAGAGGGACAGAAGATCTAATTTTCAGGCCAACGGGTAGTCGAGGCAGAGTGATTCCAATTCTTCACTATTTGCGAAACCTGTTACAGAAAACAGTGAGCTTCTGCAGCAATGTATCCTGCCCCCATGGGTTATGACATGAATACTTTAATATGTCCCCTGATTTCTTAAAATTGTTTGAATACTCCTGAGGTAGATGAACCTATTGTGGATTAGCGTCCTCGGTCCTCCATTCCCACTGAAGCGCTGGGAGCATTAAAGCGAGGAAAAAACGGGCCGAGCTGGCTCTACACAGGCCCATCAGTCAGATGCATGGCCATCAGAGCTGCAGGCCGCTTCCTTCCTCTTTACCCGTTCTTCTCTCAGATGGCTCCAGATCTTACGGAGCATGTCCTCAATTCCAACATTAGGACACACCAAGACATTACAAAACTTATCGCAGCCGCTGAATTCTCAGCTAACGCAACCTTTCATGCAGTTAATTTTCAGCCAGAGCCATTACTTTTACATGTCACAACGTGACGCTTACTATGATTAAAACTTTGGCAAGCGGATATTAAGCACAAATGCAAGCTGGCTTCATTTCCTTTTGTGGGAGACAGACTGTTTTGTCCCTTCCCTCGATCCACTGCTTCTCGAAACTCAAGATAAAAAGAAAATTCTCCTTCCCCTTTTTTGGAAGTCAGATCCTAGAAACCCTCGTCCTTTTGGAAGGGATACTTTCGGTCCCTTTATCAGGGACCATTCTCACCCAGATACCAGAGACCCCCATCTTTCTGACCAGGGCAGCAGCCAGAGACGTCCGACTTCGGGATAAGGAACCGAAGGGGTGGCCAGTCCAAGAGATCCTTTTAAGGAGCAGGAAATAGACCTTTCCGTTGTCCAAGATAACTCCATGACCCAACTCCCATTGGCGGCCGCCTTAAAATTATTCGCGGACCAATGGGACTCAACATCTGATTCCTGGGTCAGAGACGCGATCCGATTCGGCCTTGCGCTAGAGTTTCAATCCACACCCCAGACTTTTTATGTCCTGCCTTTTCCAGGAGATCTGGTTAAACGAAATCTTATGGAAACAGCCTATCCAGCACCTACTGGACATATGAGCCATCCAACCAGTAGCTACTTTGAACAGTGAGGGCGGAGGTTTCTATTCACATCTTTTTGTTGTTTCCAAAAGTTCGGGAGGGGTTGAGAGCAATTTTAGATTTGAAACGTTTTAACCGATTCTTAATATATCGCAAGTTTAAATGCACACCTGCAATCCATCTTACTTGGGCATCAGAAGGGTGATGTCTTATCATCCATAGATCTGACTAGGGCGTATATTATATTCCTATTCGGGCCTTCCCCCTATAAATTTCTATGATTCTATTATAATAACCATCATTTCGAATATGTGGCTCTTCCTTTCGGCGACTAACATCTTCCCCCAGGACCTTCAAAAGGGTTCTCGCAGCTATTGCTGCTCCTCTCCAAGGTGTACCTGTACGAATCCAGTTTACCTTGATGATATATTAATTTTGTCATTCTCCATTTCATCAAAGCACTCAGACCACATTACAATCCCTACAGTTACACAGGTTCTCAATCAATTGGAAAAAGAGTCAATTAACACCATCGACTCGATTAATCCATCTAGGGCAATCCTAGATATGGTGGAAGGCAAAGTTTTCCTGTCTCCAGATAGACAATATAGCATCCATCAATTAGGTAAGGAGATCAAAGTTCAAAAAAGGGTACCCCTAGCTGACCTATCAAAATTGTTAGGCAAGATGATCTCATGTATATCTATTCCTGTGGCCCGCTTCCACACGAGATCTTTCCCAGTGGTTCCTTCTCCTGTACCAGCGATTCGGCCGAAGCAATTCCACATACAAGGTCAAGGTTCGATCAAAGGTATCTCTCCACTGGTGGACCAGACTAGTCATAAACAGAGGTTGTGCTCCTTCAAAGGTCCCACAGACCTTACTGATACCACGATGCCAGCCTGTTGGATGGGGAGCTCACTTTCAATCGCTCACAGCCCAAGACCGGTGGTCCTACATAGAACAGTCATGCCGCATAAACTGGCTGGAGCTTTGAGCAGTACACCTGGCTCTCCGCAGCTTCCTTCCACAGGTATCCAATCAACACATACTAATATTGACCGACAACGTAACAGCAAAAGCTCACAAAACAAATCGGGGCGGCACACAGTCCGAAACCACGGTGGAAGCAGAGCTTGTGTCATTGGGCAGAGGAGCAATCTACTTTCCACTCAGAGCAAGCACATTTTCGGGACTGTCAAATACACAGGCAGACTGGCTAAGCAGGGCCACGATTGATCAATCAGAGTGGTGCCTCCATCCAACCCTGTTTCAAGAGGCCGGTTAGGACATTTGAATAGCGGGTGTGTAGACCTGTTCGCTTTCCCCCAGCGCTCAGCTCCTGAGATTTTTTTCCAAGTACCCCTTGCAAGGAGCGGAGAACTTCAATAACTCCGCTGCCGTTGGCCCCTGGGACTTCTGTACGCATTCCCACCACTTCCATTACTTCCCAAGGTCATCCAGAAGCTGCTAGATGAGATGGCGGAGCTGCTTCTAGTAGCTCCTTACTGGCCCAGATGGCCATGGTTCGACAGACCTCCGCAGTTTATCCGTATCAACACAATGGAGAATCCCTCCGGACAGGGTCTTGCTAACCAGGGACCCCTTCAATATCTGGACCCTTAATGGTTGCACCTGACTGTCTGGAGGTTAAGCGGAGTCATCTGAAGAGCGAAAAGTTTTCCAACAGAGTTATCGCCGCAGACTGCCCCCACAACAACTTGCATTTACAATGCCACGTGATCCAGTTTCTGCAAATGGTTGTACCAAATCTCAAATTGATCCATCTCTCCATCTGTGGCTCAAATCCTAGAGTTCTCTGCAAGAGGGGCTTGACAAGAGATTATCACCTAATACGTGAAAAGACAGATGGCGGCTTTGGCGTCAGTTATCACTTCTGAAGGTCTATCTCTTTCCCATCACCCATGAATATGGAGTTTTCTTCGAGGAGCAAATTTATGTCCTCCAGCGGTTCACCATTATCCCAACCTGGGACCCTAACAAGGTCCTTCTTGCACTCACTAAGTGCCCTTTCAAACCCTTGAAATCGTCAAGTCTTCAATTTCTGACTTATAAAATAGTTTTTCCTCGTCAGCAATCACTTCCGCTTGTCCTATTTCGAACTAGCAGCTTGTCATTTAGACAAGATATTTGTGTCTTCCATTCTGACCGCGTGGTCCCTTTGTTCTGATCCTACATTTATACCCAAAATTAATTCGGCTTTTCACAGGGCCACAAGAGGCGATACTTCCTATTTTTGTCCCAGACCATTCCAAGGGTTGGAACTACAATGGCATCGACTTGATGTGAGGCGAGCATTCGTGAATTATATATTCACCACGCAGCGACTTTCAGAAAATAGAAGCCTTATTTGTGTCATTTTCAGTCCAACACTCAGGGATGCAAGGTCTCATCTTCTACAATAGGCTGTTGGTGACGGGCCACAATAGCGAAAATATGGATCAGATTCAATCACTATAGTGCCCAGGGGCATAACAACTCATTCAAACAAGAGCGCGGCAGTTGGGGCCACATAGGCAACTATGACTGAAATTTGTTGAGCTGCAACCTGGGCTTCTCCATCACCCTTCATTAGGCATTATAAAATTGATGTGTTTGTATCCGCTGAGGCTCCTTTGGCAGAAGAGTTCTGCAACAGGTCCACAGGGACCAGGAGGGGATTCCAAGCCAGACGGAGTCCCTCCCGTGGACAGATCAAGCTTTGGTATGTCCCACTACTGGATGCTCTGAACAGCTCATGGGAGAAAGGCCGTTCGGTACTTATCTGACACGCCGTTCTAATTGAGCTGTGAAGAGCATCCAGCCCCCATCCTTTTTCCGGGCTTGGTGGGGTCCTTATTCGGCCAAACAAACTTTCGTTGAGCACTGGAGACGAGCTGTTATTTCTCTCGTCTTCGCCTAAACTGGGGAACGCTGGGGAGTACCCGTGGAGGAGAAGGAGCGTTCCACAAATTAAGCCCAGCCTAGACATGCAGAGACTGAAGCACCTCCCACTACTAGTGGATTCTCTTCACAGCTCAAAGAGAACGGGCATGTCAGATAGGTACCAACACCCTTTCTATCCTTTTAACTTATTAATCCCTATATATATTGGTATGTATTTGTGGTTCCTGGAGAATTCCATAGTTTTATTCATTCTCCTCTTCTATGTTTGCAGTTTAAGCTATGGAATGTATGTAATTTTCAAATTACAATCATTTGTTTAGCAAGTATTTGATGCTGATGGAAACAATTGCTTCTGACAGTCTTTGACTTACATCATTGCAGCATCCCCATAGTCATGTGATCTGATTTGGGCACTTGGCAACTGACATGGATTTATACAACAGTTACGACCTGGGGTCACATGAGCACAATCTGCAAGCTTCCCAGCCAACTTCTGTCAGGCAATGTCAATGAGAGAAGTCATATTTGCTTAATGATGTCACAGTTCACTTAAAGACAATTGTGATTCACTTAACAATTGTGGCAAAAAAAGTTATAAAATCACACACAACTGGCTTAAATGACCAGATCACTTAGCAATGGAAGTCCTTGCTCCAATTGAGGACTACCCATATATGAATTTATATATAAAAATACATATATTTTCATCACTTTCAAGCCTACCTACCATATTTTCCATTATGAAAAAGTTCAGTGGCCCTTATGATGTATTCCTTTGAGTTTTATGAGTATTTACAGATTGAGTGAGGGGATTTGTAAAATATTAAAGAGATAAGAGGGACAATAAGATTGTAATTGATTGTGAAAAGAAAGTTGAAAATGAATTTTATATATTTCTTATCTCTAACCTTTTATTTTAATTTTCTTAAACTTTATTTTTATTTTGTTCTATTGTCTATGGTATGGCAATTCTTAATAAATACAAATTAAAAAGATTATGAAAAATTGACATTTTCCTTTTGAAAGAAATTTCAAAAACAAATCCTTTTTCATCATATTGAATAAAACTGGTAGGAAAAACATACAGGGTTATTTTTGTGTATAGCTTTAATTTTACTACTAACTTGGATAGCCATGTTATGTATCCATGTATATACTCATTGTAAATTTAACATTCCATAGATTAACTTACTAATATGTAGTCCTTCAATTTTATGTATGACTGAATCTATAATTATTTAATATTATAATAAACACAAGTCATTGTTGATGTTTAACAGACATAATATAATTCAAGGACAGACAACGTAGTTGACTGCAGTCCGGAAATATGTAACACCGGAAGGATTTAACAGTTAGCCATTTTTACACTATTCAATGTGCCATTATAATGAATTATGCAGTCTTTTTTTTCTGTCATGTCATTTTAGAGGCTATATGGAAGTGGAAATTGATGGGGAGTTAAATAGTTGGTACTGGAGCTTTTTGTCTCTATAGTAATGCTGTACCTTTCTGGATTACCTTCTTCTTTCTCTTGCATAGAAGGCTATGTGAGAAATGATGTATAATTATTAAGAAGTCTTTCATGATAGTTTACAAGAAAGCTTCAGAATTTTGGTCAACTAATCCCTATAATAATGGGGATTATAATGTTTAAATTATCTTTGAATGACTTACTAATTGCCATGTGCTTGTTTAATAGGGGCGCAGATCAGTTCGCTATGGAGATTTTCAGTATTGTGATCAAGCCAAATCTGTGATAGTGGTAAGTTCCATGGTTAAACTTTGCTGAATAATAAATTATTGGTTCAGCATTATCATCTCACAATTGTAGCCTATCGGTAGTTATAACAAAATGCATGTTTAAAGTTGCAAAGAACAAAATAATTATTCAATATTGGAAAGACAAAGACAATACAGACAAACAGCAATGAAATATGTTTGATTGGTTTTTCCAATTAAGTATATTGGAATAAAAATGATATAAGAATTTAAATGGAGGTAAGATGTTATTCTTTTGTCAGTTTGTAAAATTATTCAAAAGAACTTACTGAATTAAAATTGTTGGCATCTTGTATTAAAAATTACACCTTGCAAATAATATTTTCCTTAAGTATTTTAATGTTTAAGTGAATACATCTTACCCAAGGCTTTGTTTGAATGAAACATTTGACTTTTACACCCTTCTCTTATTTATCTTAAGAGAAGTACTACTCGCCAGACTCGGCCATTGAAGGTTCAAGTTATGCGTTCATGTATTGTTGCCCATCAAAGCTTTGGTCTGAAGCTTCTCACTTGGCTGAGTAACATTATTGGATATTCAGGTACTGGCGTTAAAATATGATCTTTAAAAAAATCTGAGGTAAAATGTATATGATTGAAAAACTAGAAAATATTTTCTGGATACTGAAGGCTAAGGGTAAATATAAACAAAATGTTCTGGTTAATTACATTTTTTTTTTACTCAAAATTATAGAAGCCATAATACTTTAAATTGGAAGAAGTATATAATTGGATTTCTCAGTATTATTTTTCTAAAAGAAGCTGCAAGAATATTTTACATGGAAATTTTATTGTGGAGGGTATTCTTTCTTGAATATTTGGTATTCAAAGTCATCTCGCAGAAGGAAAATGTCCGCACACCCAGTTTTCAGCCTCCACATGCCCCATTTTCCGCCCATCCCAATCCCCGCTGCCCAGAATGGACCGAAAATTGGGTGCATGGAGCACCCACACAGAGGCGGCAATAGGGGATGGCAATCCCTGCATCCTGAAACAGCTGATTATCAGGTGACCGATCCAACCAACAGCCAGTTGCTTGTACTAATCAGGCTGTGCTGAAGCTGACCAGGCTGTTTGTTGTTTGCTGCAAGGAAGCAAATTGCTGAGAGGCAGAGGCTTTTTTTTTTTTTTCCTTCCCAAAAGCTAGGTGCATCTTATACTGCGGGCGTCTTACACTCCGAAAAATACAGTAAATACTTCCAGTGCTAAGATTCTGAATGTTAGTGATTAAATGTCATAAATATAACAGAACTAAATATATGTGAAACTTAATTATGGAAGCAGACTGATACCCTCTTTTGACTCTTCTCTCCTTTTTAATTAGATGGTCTTCGTAGAATATTGTGCCAAGTTGGTTTACAAGAAGGCCCAGAAGGAGAAAATTCTTCCCTTGTTGATAAATTGATGCTTTCTGATTCTAAACTTTGGAAAGGTGAATTAATTGTTCTTTTTTTAAAAAAAAATAATAATATCACCAAGTGTTGATACATTTTATATAGCCTGTTATGCAGTGCTTGCTTCTTTGGCCATTTTCCTGCATGGCCAAAGAATACGTGTTTTTGCTACTCACCAAGTATTAGGCTATTTTTAAGCATTCTCTTAACAAGATTTCTGTTTACAATTTCAATACCTGTTCTGAATAAACATGCATAGATTATACTACAATCCTCTTATAATTAGTAGAACTAACTTTACAGGGTTGATTAGTTTCTTATCAGGGTTTGGGAGCACAGTTTGAAGTTCACTCTGATAACAGCATCTTTCTCCTTAGAATTTGAAAATATTTATGAATTAAATATTTATTAATATTTATTAATTTGTAAATATGTATTGTAAATATTGAGGCAGCCCCTCAAATATCAGAATTTGAGGGATGCCACAAAGAAGAGAGGGTCAAACTATTTTCCAAAGCATCAAAAGGCAAGACAAAAAACAATGGATGGAAATTAATCAAAGAAAAGCAACCTAGAAGCAAAGAGAAATTTCCTAACAGTGAGAACAATTAACCAATGGAACAGCTTTCCTTCAAAAGTTGTGGGTGTGCCATCACTGGATGTTTTTAAGAAGAGGCTGGATAGCCACTCGTCTGGAATGGTATGGGGTAGCAACAGCAATAATACTTTAGCCTTATATAATGCTTCACAGTGCTTTACAGTCCTTTCTAAGTGATTTACAGAGTCAGCATATTGCTCCCAACAATCTGGGTTCTCATTTTACCGACCTCGGAAAGATGGAAGGCTGAGTCAACTTTAAGCCAGACAGGACTGAACTGCTGGCAGTTGGCAGAGTTAGCCTTCAATACTGCATTCTAACACAACACCATCATGGCTCTCCTGCTTTTGCAACGGGTGGTCTAGAAGACTTCCAAGGTGCCTTCCAATCTGTTATTCTGTTAAATATATGCTCATCATCTGAGTAAGCAACATAAAGCACAGAAAAAAGTAAGAAGTAATTCAGTAAACAAAAATAAGGTGGGAGATAAAAGGAAAGCTAAAACTCTAATACCTACATTTTTTCGCCATACATCTCCATCTCTTTCTGTGCTAACCAAACATCCTTGTTTCCACCATGTTCTGAAATTAATTCATATATATATTTCTTGCTCTGTAAATATCTTTCTTTCTGAGAAACTTTAATGTCATACAAACACAATTCTTCTTTTCAACCCAGTCACTCTTCTTTCATGCAGTTGTGTAGATTTTGAATAATTCTTTTTCTGCATATGACTAGACCACTTTATTGAACTTTCCTCATAGCGATCATACATTTAATGTTCATTCATTCATAACCCTTTTCTTGTTTAAGCTACACAAGGTTCTGAGGTAACTCATTCCCACTGCTTCTTTTATGCTTCTGACACACAGAATTAATCATAAGTTTAGAGCAGGGATCTTCAAACTTGACAGCCTTAAGACTTGTGGACTTCAATTTGCAGAATTCTTCCTCCAGTGATGTTAGCTCAGGAATTCTGGGAGTTGAAGTCCACAAGTCTTAAACTTGCCTAGTTTGAAGACCCTGGATTAGAGGAACCTTTCAAGTTTTCTCATCCAACACCCTGCTCAGTATAGAAATCCTCATCCCTTCCCATCAAATATTTGACTGCCGTTCCATTGCTAAGTAACATATTACAAAATGGGCAGAAACAAGCTCATATATACAGCCATTCATTTTGACAAATATTCATTTCCCATAATAGTCCTATATTACTGTCCACAACCTTTTGCCAACATTTCCTATTTTAAGATGTCTCCATTATTTTCCCTATTTTTTTAAGGAAGCATTTTGCCAGTATGCATTGTTTTAGAGCAGGGGTCCCTAACCCCCATTCCGTGGATCAGCACTGGGCCACGGCACTCCAGAAACAAAGCTGTGCAACCAAGCAAGTTCCATAATATTCCATAGTGTAAAAACATTTAATGCTATTTAGGATTTACTATTATTTTTTAATAGACTGTTCTTATGCAAGTTGACATTTAACATGTATTTTTTCCTGACACTTCCCTTCTTTATCCCCAGGAGCTAGAAGTGTGTATCATCAGTTATTCATGAGCAGCCTACTTATGGATTTGAAATACAAGAAACTGTTTGCCTTCCGGTTTGCCAGGGTGAGTACTTTTCAGTTACAAATTCTTTATAATATCGTATTATTGATTTGGCTTGGTTCCAGTTCCAACATTGACTCTGGATGAAGTTGCATTTCCTCTATAGATAATCATCCATGGTTTGGTAGTCCCTTAAGACTCACAGCACCTGCTATTGCCGCAGGCAAAAGCCAGCTGTGGGTCTTTTAGAATCAGGAGACCCTTGCAACAATGACTTGTAAGCAACAAGAAGCAAGTTTCAAATGCAGCAACCAGTCCACAAACTAGAAATAACAAATAAATTAGTGTTATATCTCTGTTATGATTATTTAAGTGATTACAAATATGATTCTAGATCAGATTCAAAGTACTCTACCGTGTTTCTCACATTATAAGGTTGGGCCTTATTTTTTTTTTACCCCCCAAAAAGCGGCTAGGCCGTCTTTTCGGGGGTGACTTAATTCCCCCCCTTGCATCCTCGGGTGGGCGGGCGGCGACAGCTTGGAAGTTCGGGAGACCTTCTGCCACCATTGCTTTCCCTTCTCCCTGCTGCCGCAGCGTTAGAGGAACACCGCGGTGTTTGGCACAGCCATGTGCAGCCAGTCAGGGCTCCTCCCTGCGACCGGAGCCCTGAGGAGACACTTGGCTTCAGGCGCTCCTGTCGCTGCCTTCCAAGGGAAGGCGCTCACCCGAGAGGATCTCTCCTGCTCTCTCTCTCTCTCTCCCTGCAAGGTCAGCGTCTGCGCTGCGGCTGAGGAGGAGGAGGCTGCAGCCGGTTCTTCTGCTTGCTGAGAGGTGAGGAAGTCGCGGCTTTGCAGAGCAAGCAAAGAGCTGCTCACCCGGGCGAGATTTGGGAACAAGGGGCAGGAGGAGGCATGCACGCACCCACGGCTTGCCTTCCCGGCTCTGCCCAGCCCTCACGGCTCTGGTGCGGCCCTGGCGGGATGAGTGGAGGGTCCGGCAGGGAGGCACTCACTGCCTTGGTGAGAGCTCTGCCACCAGGAAGGAGGGCTCGCCTGTCAGCTGCGCTGGGCGCCCCAGGCTAAACTGACAGGTGGGCCTTCCTTCCCGGCGGCAGAGCTCTCACCAAGGAAGTGAGCGCCTCCCCGGCGGACCCTCCGCTCATCCCGCCAGGGCCGTGCCAGAGCCATGCAGGCTGGGCAGAGCTGGAAAAGCGAGCCATGGGTGTATGCATGCCTCCTCCTGCCTCTCGTTGTGTATAGAATAGTTTTCACATCTAGTTTTAGATCACCCCTTGTGGTCTCTGAAGGTTCACAATCCCAGATAAAGTAAATGGTGGTTCTTCTCAGAAGCTATCTCTCCTTTTAGAACAACTTGTTTCCTAAGATACAGAATGTCCCTAATTTAGTAGAATAAATGAAGATTCAATTTTTATTAGGCATTTTTGATACTCAAGATAAAAAGGTGGCACTTCATTAATTGGTTGAATTATTATGCAACTTCTGATAATATCATGGTCTTAAATTGAATTGTACTAATGATTTTCAATTTTCCATTAATTTGTTTTTATATTGTAAAAAATATTTCTATAAATTGCACAACTCCATCAATTTAATTTAAATATTGATTGAATCCAAAAATGTTTCCTATAACAATGGATATATTTGGTATTTGTATTTAATTTCCTCTTGCTGCTAAGGGTTTCCCCTTAGCCATCGTTTAGTAATTTGAGATATAAATAGTTGCCAGTTTTAGGACATAGTTTTCCATTACAAATATGAAACTTAGACAAAATATCCAATCAGTGCAGATTAGAGGTGAATTTCCCCTTGTTGTTTAGAATTATCGGCAGTTGCAGAGAGATTTTATGGAGGATGATCACGAGCGGCCAATGTCGGTGACTGCTCTCTCTGTTCAGCTCTTCACTGTACCTACTCTGGTGAGTAGTACTATCTTTTTTTAAAAACTGATAGTTGGCACTTTCTGCCTTTTTTGCCTTCTTCTTAATAGAATTATGAGCGATTGCAGAATGATTATGTGAAAGATGACCACGACAGGGAGTATTCAATTGCTGACCTCTCGGTGCAGATATTCACAGTACCTTCTCTTGTAAGTATTTAAATGTTGAATGAAAACTTCTGTTTGCTCTGAAGGCTATCTAATACAGATACCATGTATTATTATATTTGGAATCCTAAATATTGATTCTTATATAATTTTATGATTAAAAAAGACAGAGCCTACCTGTAACAAAATTATAATTTGTAGATTGAAAAAAAAAGAGCCAGTATGTGGTGGTAGCGGTTAAGGCACTAAACTAGAAATTAAGAGGCTATGAGTTCTGGTCCTGTCTTAGGCACAAAGTCAGATGCACAGAAGAAGGTATCATCTTTTAACTCCAAAATATGAGTCCAATAAATGGCTCATGTAGGCACGTACAACATACTAAAACTTCTGAATTTCTTCCCCCCAGCTCACATGCTGTTACGTTTTACTGATTTACTTTTATCTTTCTCTCCTTATTTTGTGCCCAACTTCATTACCCAACTTTGTCCAGTTCAAGTTCCTCACTGCGTTTCCTTCATATTTTTATAGGAACAATCCTTTCATTTCTTAAATTCTAATGAGATTTAACCACTCCATTTTAATTTCATTGCCACTTGGTTCCTTAATACGCTCTCATATTCTGAATATTGCCAGATAATCAGAAACATTCTGCCCCTCCCCCATAATTTTATTTATTACTGAAGCATCAAATTTAGTGTGTTTCATTTCCAATTTGATGATTTTGAGTTTTATTTAGGATATGTTTCTCACTTCTGTGGTACAAATAATTTTGTATTTATAATATGAGGAATTCCTCTCTCTGAATCAAATATTCTGAATTTGATTTTTGAATTCCATCTCCTAAATTTCTTGGCTTCACTCATATTTTCAGAGCCCATGTGTCCACCTCAATACTGGACTTACTCTAAGAATTGTTCTTCTGTTTTTGATCTTATCAATCAAAGGTTTCTCAACTGGCATAACTCTAATTCATTGGAGCTATAAATACTTTCCACTATGTCAAGATGGTAATGCCTTTTAGGGGTTACCCATTCTTCCTTCAAGATTTTTCCAAGTTGTTATTCTCCCTCCCCCCCCCCCCCCCC
>BHFT01030079.1:26380-36990 GCA_004320025.1 Laticauda laticaudata | reverse complement strand
CCCCCCCCCCCCCCCATTTTTCTCTACTTACTTCTCTTCCATTTTTTAAAAAAATCAATACTATGACTGGAGGAAGGGAAATTGTTTTTTATTACAAATTTAGTAATGTAATAATATATTTTTTAAAAGTTTACAAAATGAAATAAATAAAACTTGCATTTGGAGCCTACAGCCACACCACATTTACAGTGTGGTCTTTGATTTGCTATCCCATTGAGTCTCAAAGTGTGATTTGTGGACCTCTTGGGGGGGTGTCTTAAGTCAGAGGGTCTGTGAAGTCAAAAATATTTTTAATTTCTAATTTGGTAAATATTGATAGATATAGTCCATGTAAACAAAAGCTATTTGGGGTCTTTAATTGTTTTTTTAGAAAAGGAACATTTGGGAACCATTGTACTATACAAAGCCAAGAACAGTCTTTGAGTGAAGGAAGTGCATACCCTGTCTTAGACTACAGGACACAAATAGTCATTTGAAGTTACATAGAAATAAATTCTGCTTGACTGCTCTACTATTTACTCCACTAATATAAAAGCTGTTCAGCAGTGAAACCATTTATCTAAGGAGATGGATGTGTCAAAGCAGAGGGTAAACAACTGCCTGTGATACTTTGATTTTTGTACCTGCATTAGTTAAGGGATGGAACTCAGTAGTAGAAAGCTGCCTTGCAGTTGGATTCTATTCATATTTTGGAGAAATAAGGGTGGATCCTCTGAAATTATCTCAATAGCGCACGTTGTAAAAATGTGCACTGTTGAGATAATTCCAAAGCCACATAATTTCAGCAGATTTGTATGTTCATGTTATAAGCAATTGTAAAAAATGAATGTGATCACTTCATGAGATTAGAGTACTTAACCAGCAGATGTTTATTCTTAATGGATGATACTAATTATGATTCAAGTTTCAGAATAATTATATCTTTATTTAAAAATAAAGTTTTTAGAGGCATGGGTTTCTAACAATTTATCCAATCCTTCCTTTAATTATCTTGGAACATGATGATTCCACTAGTTTCCCATTCAGGAACTATTTGCCATTTGGTGCTGAAAATAACTGCATTTGATGTACAACTAATTGTTTCTGCAGCTTCTGATTAAAACACACTTTCAAATGTACCTTTGCAATAGGCAAGAATGTTAATTATAGAAGAAAATCTCCTGACTACTATAATCTCAACATTTATGGATCATTTACGACATAGAGATATACAGGGGAGATTTCAGTTTGAACGTTATACTGCACTACAGGCATTCAAATTTCGACGAGTCCAAAGCCTGATTCTGGATTTAAAGTAAGTGAGTTTTTAAAAATCAGCAAATATAATTTTATATAAATACAAAAATCAGCCTGAAAATTTATTTTTGCTGTACATAGGTATGTGCTGATAAGCAAGCCAACTGAGTGGTCAGATCAACTGAGGCAAAAATTTCTAGATGGCTTTGATGTCTTCTTGGAATTGCTGAGGTGTATGCAAGTAAGTAATATACAAAAATAGTACCATATTAATTGCATGATTACAAACAAGATGGTGAAAATTGTTTTTTATATAATTGTTATATTTCCAATACCTTTTAAATGAGGTTTCTTTTTTCTTGGTGATAGAACAGAGTTTCAGTAAAGCTAATTTTTCTACAGTCCTCTTTATTAATCAAGATTTTCTTATGAAGAATTGTTGAACCTTATGAAGTGAAATCCTAGAAGCTATGAGGTAGTAAACCAGAATTGTAATGGATATAATTTTCAGCATCTCGGGTTTGTTTAGCTCCTCCATCACAAGTAAAATTAGCATTAGCAAACCACAGACAGCCATTTTTCTATCTTGGCTATAGATAGTCACTAGGCAAAGATTTGCTGGGTCTTAGCATTAATACTTCTTTGTTGTTTTCATCTGTGTCTGAAGGGCATGGATCCAATAACTCGCCAAGTCGGACAGCATATTGAAATGGAACCAGAGTGGGAAGCTGCATTCACGCTGCAGATGAAATTAACACATGTTATCTCAATGATGCAAGATTGGTGTGCTTTAGATGTAAGTTGTTAAAATGTTTCAAATATATTTGAATGAGGGCAATAAAGAACTCTCAAGATTTCTTTATATGATTTGTATCAGTAAGATTGTGTTGCTTAAAATGGAAACTCAAATGCCCATGATTTTTAAGCAGGAAACATTGGAGTAAAATAAATTAACATGCAATCTTCAGGTCTGGGCTTGGGTGTATTTCAGAAGGAATAAAAGGAAAGGGTGTGCTCATTAGTATGAGATTAATTATTTCATGCAAAAGTTACTGTGAGATACCTTTTTGTAGCTACAGTTTTGTGTTCCCTCTCTAATTTTCTTTGGATAATTTAGAGCAGAGGTGTCAAACTCATGTCTTCACAGCAGTGTTGCATGATGTATTGGGACTTTCTCCCCCTTGATAAACTAGGCATGGGCCTGGCACCCCTGATTTAAGGTTCTTTAGAACAGGGAATAAATTAAAGAGGAAATTCTCCCTATTTTACTGATTGAAAACTGAGACAGTTAAAAAAAATTGTCATGAACAGAGAGGCAAAAATGAATCAGAGATGGACATAATGAATTGGATAAAATTCATACTATTGTCGCTGATTCTGTGGACAACAAATGATCAATTATTTAGAAATATATATGTGGCTAAGGTAAATCTTAGTATTTGAGCAAATTGATACAATGAGATGTAGTTTGAAAAATATTCTAGTTTCACTTTTTTTGCCTACCACTTAAAATGGCATCCAGAATGTGAATGTGATTGGATGCATTTTGTTTAAAGAAACAAGAATAGTTTGGATAGCTTTGGACATGGCAGGAAATCACTGTATGTGAGGAAAAGAGGTAAAATTCATAATTACTAGATTTTTTTTTAAGAAAGAGACACTCTATATACTTCAGTCTTATATTTCAATCTTCTTGCAAGTACTATTGTTTATATAGCTATACATGGATGGTGATAGCACACATGAAGAACCACAAGATTTACGGACATAATGTATCAGAAAAGGAAGAGTGCAATTCAGAAAATGAAATGTACTAATGAGGACTCACTTAATTGGGATGCAAATGAAGTCTAATGAGCTCTCTCTGTCAAGGCCATCTTCTTTACTCTCTAGAAATCTGCTCTAGAGTGAAATGATAAAATACCCTAGAAGAAAGTACTAAAAATACTACAGCTCTCATTGCAAAGCAGGGCCTAGAGGTGAGAAAAGAAAACTTTCCATCACCAGTATTTTTTTCTCTTATTTGGAGTAAAAAAAAAAACAATTAAAAGTATCTTATATGCGCTTCCTATGTTATCATTTCTGCCACTAAAGTTTTATTTATAACATGGAATTGTATACCTCTTGCTGCCTACTGTGATACAGTTCCAACAGTTATTGAAACAGCGTTGGCCAATACATTTCCAATAGGTTAGATAAATTTTACCTTGATGCAATTTTTCACTTGTTTAACTTGATCACGAATGCATGATAATTTTGTTACAATTTTAAGAGCTGTGTTTTCTGTAAACATAATTTACCTTTAATCTTTATAGGAAAAAGTGCTTATTGAAGCATATAAGAAATGTTTGACTGCTTTGATGCAATGCCACTGTGGTTTTACTGATGGAGAACAACCTATCGAACTCAGCATGTGTGGACATTCAGTTGAAACTATTAGATACTGTGTTTCTCAGGAAAAAGTTAGCATTCATCTTCCTGTTTCCCGTTTACTTGCAGGTGAGACCTAAATTGCTTTGTTGATTTGGTGGTTAATTTTTAATATGGTTTGTTTTCATAACTATAACACAAATTTTGTCTTCTGCTTGCTATCTTTGTGGGTGGGAAATGAATTGAATTCACTTTATAACAAAGACATGAGCTAGTAAGCTGTATGAAACTGAGTTTCTTTGATATTGTCAGGTTCAAATTAAATTATTCTTACCATTATAGCAACTTACCATTATAGCAACTTATTTGTGTAAACACACATACACAAAATATAATACACTATATTTTAGATGTAGCTAAATCGTAGATACTATAAGGAGTGCTATTCACTTCTGTTGGTTCAAGGGCCACAAAAGATTTTGGGTAAAAGTTAAAAGCCATACTTTAAAAATGGTTCATTTGTGAGATAAATTGGATTGGTTAAGCAATTATATTTTCTCCCTAAAATGCAAAAACTTCCCAAATTTTTATTTCATCTACTTTGTGGATGTGGGAAACATTGAAGCCACAAAAGTGTTTGCATGGTTCCCAGGCTACATTTTTTGTAATCTTGATGTGAGGCTTGCCCAGAAATTATGTTGCTTATCATGTCCTAGCAAGATCAAGATTCAGTCTATAATATGTCAGTAGTATGTCAGTCTGTTAGTTTTGTATTCATAGGCAAACCATAAACTTGTTGCTTCTCAAGACATAGCACACACTATAAACGCATACTGTAATTGTCTTTGATTGTAAAGGTTGAAGATCTCACAAGCTGAGTCTAAAAACAATGTTATAACATTCCAATAATGGGGTGTAAGTTTTCATCCTCATATAAGTAATTTAAGTTCATGTAATACTTGGTCAGTATTTTGCCCAGTCTGGTTGTAATATCTGGAGTAAGAATGTAGCACCTATCTGCCACCCTTTAAACAGATATGACTTTTTCTAGGATCTACACCTATACCAGTTTTGAAAATAATTTACTCTAGTAATGTAATTGTTCTTCCTGATTATTTTTTTGGACTTGAATTGGGGTAATGCTTCTTTCTTGGTTCTTTAAACTCTGTCAGGAGCCTTATTTACCACTGATTATAATAGCCTTCTGAGTAGCTTAAGAATATGGATAATTGTGTCACTACATTACAGTGTTTCAGAATTTCACTAAGTAGACCAGGGATGTCAAACTGGATTTTTTCAAGGGCCAGATCAGCATTATATATCCTCCATGGGCTGCCTGGGGGGAGGGGGGAGAGGGATGGATGCCTCCTGCAGCACTTTGCTGGCCAAAATGGGGCTCATGGGGACCAGCAAAGTGCTGTAGGAGGCTTTCCAGGCTGAAAACAGGGCACAGGGAGCCTCGTGTGGCCTCCCGCACCATGTTTGGTTGGCAGAATGCTTCAGGAGATATCCATGCCAACATTGCATTGTCTGGGGCCACTTACTGCCCCTCTGCATCCCGTTTTGGCTGCCAGAGGTACCACGGATCGGTCCTTTGCTATTTCCAGGCTGGCCCCATGAACCAGATTTAGGCACTCTAAAAGAGGTCATCTGCTCATCACCACTCTGGTGATGCTGTAGAAGCCTTGATACAGTGTCTGGAGGCTACGAGAAACTGGATGGTAAAGAAAAAACTGAAATTGAATTCCTCCAAGTCAATGTTGATGAATATCCAGAAATGAACTGGCTTTCTGTCACTTCTGCTATGACTTTGGGCAGAGTAATGCTCCTTTGAAGAAGCAAGTATGTGATTTGATGATTGTCCTAGTCTCATGGTTACTGCTTAATCATCAGGTGGAAACTATGTCTAGAAGAACTTTTGCTGATCCTTGGCTGGTGCACCAGTTGCAACCTTTCTTGGTATTGGAAGTCTTATGGCACTAACTCACGTTGTAATCATCTCTGTGTCTTCTAAAAATGGCTGCTATTGAAAACCACCTTTGAAACTACATTTGCTTATAAAATATAGCAATTTCCTCACTGATAAGTGAGAGTCATTACTACAGTTATGTGACATTGATTCTTTGGATGCTACATTGTCCACCAGCAGATTTCCAAATGCTGTCCAAAGTGATGTTTTTTTTTAAATTTATAAAGCTTTCATGGCTCAGTACTAGATATTTCTAGGACAGTCTTTTTCAAGTAGAATGCATTTTTGTTTTAATATAGGTCTGCATGCACTTTTGAGCAGAACAGAAGTAGCATACAAGTTTCCAGAGCAACTACCAATGGTGAGCAATATTATGTTAATAAACCTCTAAGAGTGGAGTATTTTAGTAAAAAACAATAACCTTGAACTGTTAGTTGGGGAAATCCAGAGGTGACAGTGCCTATAGTTCAGTGAATCACTATAGGTATAACTTCCTATATTTTAAGTCATGGAAATGAATTTTTGAATGCTCTTTAAAAACATAAAACAAATACATTGAGTTTTGTGTTTATCTTCAATTACAGAGTGAACTTAGTCCTCCTATGTTAATAGAACATCCCCTGCGATGTCTAGTTCTGTGCGCCCAAGTTCATGCTGGAATGTGGCGGAGAAATGGATTTTCACTTGTTAATCAGGTAAGTCCTAAACGGGAAAAAATTATTTAATCTTTTTCTTTTACCCGAGAACCATAGAATAGTTTGATTTCCTTATTGCTAAACAGTAAAGTGCTCTGCATAAATGATTAATTTTAAATCTATCATCTAATTATTTTATATGTTTTCCTAAATGTGTTTATCAAGAGTAGTTTCCTTGAACTCAGAAAGCTTGTTTATTTATTTGTATGTATATATGTCGCATTCAATATGTGTGACACTGAATTTTAATAATAAATATATGAAGTTTTAATCACTTCCGGAAGCTGTGGTACATTTTTTTATCTCAACTTTATTATTTTTTATAAATAACTGAAGATGGCAAACATCCCTAATACTCCTTTCCCCTCCTATTTTCCCCACAATAACAACTCGGTGAGGTGAGGTGAGAAAGCATGACTGACCCAAAGCCACCAGCTGGCTTTCATGCCTAAGGCAGAGCTAAAGTTCACAAATTCCTGGTTTCTAGCCTATGGCCTTTACCATAGACCAAAGGATTTAATCTATAGGATCACATGAGGAATCTACTGTGCACTTTGCAGGTGGAGTCTCTTGCATTTGTTCCACATTGGACTCTCGCTTTAGGCCAGTGCCAATGGAGGTTACAGGGCTAAATTTTGGAAGGTTATCTGAGGGGAGTTTGATCCCGTTGCATCTGAGGATGTGAACAGGGCTTTTGCAACTGCTAGTTTGACCATCTCAGCATTTCATGTGTCTCCTGGCTGGCTAAGGTTGCCTGGTGGAGACACAAGTGGTTTTGGGAGGTGGTTACTAATTCCTTAAGTGAGGTGTGGTCCCATTGGCTCAAGGAGGTGGTGGTGCAACCCAACCAGTGATGACCCCTTCAGGAAAGGGTGCACCACCACAAGGGGAGAGGGTCCCCTTCAAGAGAGGGTGCAAAAACCCTCTGACAAGTTTTGAGTCTGTCAGTTAACCTCTCATTTTTGGCTATGGTCATTGTTGAGGTAATTCCCCATTAGGAGAATGAGCACACACAGGGAGACGTAGTGAGAATGGTGAAGAATAACACACAACCAGCACACAGATACACTGTACAGTAAAATGTAGGTTTTTACTTCCAGTAAACGGTTTGGCAAAGTTCAACAAACAGTCCAAGTCATACACAGTTATAGCAGTCAGTTTTCAGTCCAGGGATAATCCAAATATCAAAGTCCAGTGTCAAAAACAGTTCAGTAATAGACTCACATTAATCCAAGACTAATGATGATCAGCAACAGTCAATAGGGAAACGCAGGAATGGCAACACTCTCCAGAACAGGACTAAACAACTCGGGTTTCTGGCTCCATCTTATGGCCATTTGAGGAACCACACCCAATTACAATTTCAGCATTCCCTTAAAGAGACAGTATTAAAATGTCTATTCTGGTTTATATAGTTTCCAACCCAACTGTTAGGTGACTTACATTCCTAACAGTTATGTAAAAGGTGGTCGCCTGGCAGCTGCCTAGGACTGTGGATGAAGTGGGTTATATGGATCCTTTTCAGTTAGAGTTCAGGCTAGGTTACTGGACTGAGAAGGCATTGATCGTGCTCTTAGATGACCTCTGGCAGGAACAGGATTGTTATAGTGCAACCATTCTCTTTTTAACCTCTCAACAGTCTTTGATACCATTGATTATGGTATCTGTCTGACTGGCTTTGGATATTGTGGGTGGGTGGCACTATGTTGATTTGTTTTTCTACCTTCTGGAATCAGTTTTAGTCAGTGCTGAAGTGTGTGTGTGTGCCTGTGTGTATGGGGTGGGCGTGGGGGGGAAATATCCAGCTTGCAGCCCCTACTTTGTGAAGTGACCCAAGGCACAGTTCTCTCTTCTTTCCTATTTAACATCTACATAAGGCTGCTGGGTGAAGTGATCTGATGATTTAGGGTGAGATATCAATATTCTGATGATACTCAGCTTTATACCCCCACCCTTCACTGCCTGAATAATGCAGTGAATGTCCCAGGCTCCCAGTTCCTGGAGGCTATCAGCACCTGGATGGGGTGCAGTGGGATTTGAATAGATTTGAATATTTGGGCCTCCCAGTGGCAAGGTTTTTCTATTTCTAGTCATGATAGGATACACTGCCCTCAGACAGACTTGTATGCAATCTGGGAGCCATCTTACACTCATTGCTTCTGCTAGAAGAGCAGTGATAGCCATGACCAGGAGGGCCTTTGCAATCTTTAGAATAGTACACCAGTTGTGCCCATTCCTGGACTGGGAGTTTTTGCTCACAGGCATACCCTTTTGGCCTCTTGTCTGACTTACTGCAACACTCTATACTTGGGGCTGTCTTTGAAGAGCATTCGGAAATTTCAGCTGGTGCAGAATGTGGCTGCATGGGTAGTAAAGGGTATCAGATATTCACTGTTGCTATGTGAGCTGCATTGATTGCCAGTGTGCTTCCAGGTGCAATTCAAGGTACTGGCTCATGGTTTGGGACTGGATATCTGACGGATCACCTTCAGATGTTTGTACTTGTTCTGGCAGGCATATTATTAGACTCATCAGCCAAGGAATTTGTCAGCTGGTGGGACCAATGTCAGAAGATCGGCCTTCTGTGCTGTAGCCCTGTCCTCCGGAACATTCTCCCTTCATAGTTCAGGATAATTCTTACCCTGTTGCCTTTTGTAATGTCATGAAGACTACATCGTATGCCCAAGTCTGGGTCCTCAGGTGTCTTAAGAACCCCATTTATTGGCTGTATTAACATCCATGACATTAGTTCTCCTTAGTAAACATATATATCCATTTTGTATTATTTTAATTGCTTTTGTTTTGTTTTATGATGCATGCTACCTAGAATCACTTGTTGAGATGAGGGGACTATAGAAGAAAAAGGACACTAGTATTTTATGTAATAGAATAAATAAATACATTTTTTAAGGATTTGGGTGAATGTTAATGCACTGGTGGTACTACTCTAAATCCATATTTTCTTTTATTAATGATTTGGCAATTAAACAAGCTAAAACTTTGAATTAGACAACTATAACCTAATTGTCTGTATTGTCTGAAATAAAAAAAATATTGTATAGTCTCACTTTTATTTAAAAAAATCTTAAATTTTATAGACCACGTTTGTCCATCCTTTTCTCTTTCTATTTTATATAGAGTCTAATCAGTTATAGTCTTATAGCAGCTTATATTAGCAATCCGCAATATAACATTCAAAATATTTAACCAATTCAAAATGTCCATGCTAAAAAATATAGAATAAAACCATAGAAACAAATGGAGTAAGCTTAGTTTACAGAATATTAAATGCAAGTGATGATGACTGCTACAAAATACTGTACTAACAACCAAATGCTATCTTAAATAACTTCTGAAATATAATCAATGAAGCAAACCTTAATTCTAAGGGATAAAATTCCAACAATTGTGCAAATTGTTCCAACTGTTTTCTGCAACTGAAAACTATACCTCCAGGCCTCAGTTCCTTTCATTTCATGAGAGGGGTTATAATTAAGAGCTTTTCCAAAGATAAATGTACTGCACAGGCTTTTTGTATAGGAAGAGGTAGGTCGATAGATACATACAAGGCATTATAGGTAAAAACCAGATTGCATCTGGAAATTTATTGGAATGAGGGGCCTAAAACTCAGGTATAATAAGCAAACCATTGCATTGTTTATCAATTTCCAAATGGTCTTCAACTTAGAGTGCATTGTAATCACATATGGTGACAGCATGAGTTTCACTGTGAAAATATTAAGAAGTCCTTAAAGGACCAAAAGGCACAACGTCCAAGGCTTGGAAATGCCACTCTTGGCCATGGCTTCTATCTTTCAATCTAGTAGCTATGAATCCAAGAGACTTCCAACTGGTAGACCTTCTCCTTTAGATATTTTGAGAAGAGAATACTAGAGTGGACCAATGTCCTCAATGAACAAACAATAACTTTCTCTTGCATGGATGCATTTTCAACCTGTTTCCTTGTGTCCTCAGCCTCTAGACACAGGTTCAAGACTTTTACAACATCATTAGTATGGCCTGGAGTGGCAGTGTGCAATTGAGCATCATGAGTGTATTGATGGTGCTACAACCCAAACCAATGGACTATCTCTCCAATGATGTTGTGTAGATTGAAGTAATGGGATAAAGGACCAAGCTATGAGGCACCCCACAAAAATGAAACCACCAAGTCAATCTCACCTACCCAGTCACCACTGAGCAGAACTGCCTACAAGGAAGAAACAGAACTGCTATAGAACAGTTGTTACTTCCAATCTTCAAGGTGGTCCATAAACATTTCATGATTGATTGTACTGAAAGTTGCTGACAGATCTAAGATGATTGGGGGGGGGGGGGGG
>BHFT01030079.1:0-26367 GCA_004320025.1 Laticauda laticaudata | reverse complement strand
GGGGGGGGGGGGGGGGGGGAAATCTAGGTCCTGATAAACTAGTACCATTTCTGATGTATGCCAAGCCTTGAATTGTGACTGAAAGAGAGGTAATTGTAACATATTGTAAATATAAGTAATGTAAGTAGATAATCCACTTCCTCTATTGCATTCTGTATCTGAATTACCACAATCCTCTTAGTAACTTTAGTGAAAGTTGGAGACAAAAAAATATATTTAAAAATGGCTGGATTGTTCAGGACTACAGGCATCATCTTCTCACACAGAGAGACATTGACAATCTCCGAAGCATTCCTCCACTTGCCTCCAAAACTGCAGAATGCAGCTGATAAGAATCTTGAGAAAACCCCCTTTTTACTTTACCAGAGTCTGCAAGTCAAGAAGATTCCCAGGTTGTATGGTAAATCACTTTAATTGTTCTTATTCTTGTGAAAACAAGATTTTGATGAATCTGAGAAATTTTGTCAACAAAATGGAATATAAAGTGGTTTTAGATCAGAATCCAAATTGAAATATATATCAAACTCTGAAAACTTTCTCTTTCAGATATACTACTATCATAATGTAAAGTGCAGAAGAGAAATGTTTGATAAAGACATAGTAATGCTCCAGGTAATATTTTTGTTTAAATAATCTTTAGATGTACCTTGAGATGTCACTAAGACACCTGCCTTCTTTAAAAAAGTTTTTTTTTTAAATATTATGTAGTCAGGTTTTTTTTATGTACCTGCCCTTTTGCAACTATGGAAAAGTTATATGTTGATATATTCTGATAAAACCAGTATTTTTTAAAAATACAAAACTTTGGAAAACAAATATTCAATATACTGTTTGTGCTTGAAAGGGATATTACAGTTAAAAGGTTTAGAAAGGGCTATAATATGAAGACTCATGCTGCTACATGTGCAACTATTATATGAAGAATTTGTATTTATAAAAGAAGACAAATTTTATATGTGAGTATGGCCATTAGTGCAATGTTTCCAAATAAGTTTATATCATTCTGTTCTCTTTATCTAAACTTACTTTCTTTCATTTTTTGTAGACAGGTGTGTCAATGATGGATCCAAACCACTTTTTGATGATGATGCTGTGTCGCTTTGAACTTTATCAGATATTTAGTACTCCTGATTATGGCAAAAGGTTCAGTTCTGAAAATACTAATAAGGTACAACATGAGCAGTTGATGATATAGTTTCAAAGCTTTAAGAAATGCATTACAAATAAATTACAAATGGTTATATCTTAATGTGAAAATATCTGTAAGTGCTTTCTAATACATTTTAATCCTTGTTTCTTTCAGGATATGGTTCAGCAAAATAATACTCTCATTGAAGAAATGTTACATCTAATTATAATTATTGTTGGTGAGTTTATGCTTTTTCAATTAATATCTACTGATGGATTAATTCTAATTATAGTTAGAAGCCCACCTATTTATAAACGTTGTTTAGATTAGTTCATTAATTTACTGTACCTACAACTCTAAATGTTAAAGAATACAATTATTCCCACTTCTTGATAAAATAAAATTGTTTTGGGATGTTTATGATCATGACAGAATACATCTTGTCATATGACAATATGCATATCTCTTCAGATGTTGTATTAGAAAAAATAGTCACTTCTGTGGCTTTGGTTCAGCATATGCATAAAATGAAATTGATCAGTGCTTACTGAAATTATTGATTTGTTCTACAGGGGAGAGATTTACTCCAGGAATTGGGCAGATTAATGCTACAGATGAAATAAAAAGAGAGATTATTCACCAGCTGAGCATCAGACCCATGGCTCATAGTGAATTAGTAAAAGCGTTGCCAGAAGATGTGAGTCTTATTACAAAATATTTTCACTTGTATTTTTTAAATTTGTGGATAATCATTGGGATTTGTAATATGTTGGAATTGGTGTTGAAGATTCCTTCAGATAGCAGGGAATTAAAAGTTTTTATTGAAGATGATTTCTCGGCAGGCTTTAATGGAGGGTATTAAATACTTTCCCCACAATTTTATACTCCCTAGAAATTAGTAGATATGTTGAATTTTCCAACCCATCCAGAGTACTTTATTTTGTTGCAATTTAATCACAGTGCCTGCTATTACTACAATTATAAACAGGAAGGTGACATGGGAAATAAAGTTTCAAAAATATAAAAAGAAATCATTATTTTAAATTATTTTGCATTAAACTTGTGAGATTGTAGAACTGTGTATAAAAAATATGACTCAGTCTAATAACTAATGTTAAGATAGCACGGTTTTAAAGACCCTTAAATTTTTAATACTTCAGATTGCCAATAAAGGAGAATATTTGTAGCTCAGGCTTGAAATAAGCTTAGTTGTTTTCTTGAAGATATTTCATTACCCAAACTAGGTAACATCATCCGTCCTAATGAGGAGTGGGGTTCACTCTCAGTTTATATTCTACTGATTTGCCCCAATAGTGTTGGTGGAAATGGTTCTTGGAGGTTCTTCTCCAAGTAGTCTTGGAGCATAGATTAACTTCCAAGATTAACATCAAATCAAGAAGTAAACAATATTCCAATCAAGGAACTGCCAAACAAGCTAACAATAAACAGCCCAAACAAAGAACCTCCAAGACTATTCCCACCAATATTGACAATATTAGCAAACCATTGGAATATAACCTGAAGGAAGCTCCACTCCTTGCTAGCACTGATAATATTAGCTAGCTTGGATAATGAAACATCTACAAGAAAACAGCCAAGCTCAGAAAGCACAAAGGAACCCCTTATTTCCAGATTTATCTAGCTGATTATTACTTGGGGAATATACTTAAAAAGTATATACACATATAATAACATATTTTTCCTTTGATTTCATAGGAAAACAAAGAGACTGGAATGGAAACTGTCATTGAAGCAGTTGCCTGTTTCAAGTAATGGCTTCTCAGCAACAAACCTCTTTAAATGTGTAAAATAGTATACATGGTGACCCAGTAAATACTGTTTAGGACTGATTTATACTTCATTCTTAAATCCTACTTTATGATTATTTTAATTGAAAGTAGTCTAGATATTTTACAAATTTAAGAATTGACAGTTGTTAGAGATAATGGAAAAAATAAGATTCTGCATGTTTGAGAGATTTTTTTGTTAAAATTACGAACAAAGCAAACTTTATTTATTGTGATGAAAAATACTACATGGGAAAACAACCTTTGAGGGAAATAATTATATTAGCAGGAAAAATATATGTTGTCCCTAATATTCCAAATATACCAAATATGTATACGAAAAACAATTTATAAATGTAGCTTTTGTCATTTCCTTGTTTTCAAAGGATGGCCTTACGTCAATAGGAATGAATAAGTTCCTATTGCCCCAAAACAAAATCTTTAGTGGAGAAGCAAGGCAGAAGCCGACAACCTTGATGGTGTAGCTCAGGAGAAAGTGGGGTTTTCTTTCCCATCATATTCTGTGGATTTAGGCAGCAACAAGAACACATTTATTTACAATTAACAGCTTGACTATAAGTGTGGTATCAATTGCTTGTGTACCATATCTCATATTCACACATCTGCCATTTAAGAAACTACACATTTATTTTATGTGATGGTAAGTTGAAGGACTGTCAGTCATTTAGCCTTCCTTCAAGTCAGTCAGAGGCGCCAAGTCACATTCTTGCCAAAGCAGAGTCTTTGCTTGTAGGCAAACAAACTTTGTGCGGTCATTAATGGTGATACTTGGTTAAAAGTATAAGATGTCATTCATATTGAGGTGTTAGTGTTCTTATTGTTTCATGGAATAGTTTAGAATATTGTTCAATTATTACAGTGCTGATTAATTATTACAATGCTGATTATACATTTCCAATTATCTTTTAGGAAACCAGGATTAACAGGAAGAGGCTTATATGAGCTAAAGCCAGAATGTGCTAAAGATTTTAATTTATATTTCTACCATTTTTCAAGGGCAGAACAGTCTAAGGTAATTATACAAGATGAAAACTTTCATGATATAATTATATATAATTACAAAGCTATGTAATCACAGAAAACTGTTAAAATAATGACCTATATTTGGACTCGCTTTAGTTAATACATTGCAGTGTTATAACTACATCCTGAAATAAATGCCTGCATTATAGATTCAGATTGAGTTTATAAACAGTACTGTGTATCTTTGAAAGAAATAAAGTAAATTGATTGTTTTGGTAGTTTAATTTTGAATAAAGATTAACAACAAATGTTGCACGGATAGTTTCATGAAGGAATTAGAAGCAGAAATTCTTTGCATGAAGAAAATAGCAGATTCAGTTACAGTAGGAGAAAACAGTTTATTGAGAAACATAAATAGAGTTTACAAATCTTGGAAGGAAGGAAGATATGGGCAAGAAATTTGAGGAAATTGGTGAGATTCATACAGGATATGGGTAATTTAATAAGGATGAAACAAATAAGCAAAATTATTGATGTTATGGTAGAGGAAATATATGCCAAATGCTTATGGACCTGAAAAAAATTTGACTATATCTTTTCTGGTTTTGAAAACAGAAGGATGTTAAAAGTTTGGAATTTCTTTTAAATTTGGTTTTTTGCTGCTATGGTAACTTTTGGAATTATTTTTCAGAACAGTAATTAAAACCATTTTAAATGAAAATAGTACTAAATAACAAATGTAACCCATAGAATATTTAGGATTCTTAGAAATTCATCGGCTTATGGCCACATCATTCAGTTTGGAATCTGGCAGTTGTCTTCAGCTATATCACATTTCTGTTATAAATCACTATCACCATCATTATCTTGAAAGTATTATTGGGGAGCTAGAAGGTACATCTGCTTACTAGATTATGCAGGAGTTACAATTTTCTCAATATTCGATATTACAATAGCATGTCAAATCTCAAACTCTTCCAAACAGTGGGTAAGAGAATGATAAAAATTAATTTTGACTTTACAAACAGTTAATATGACTATTCTACAATAATATATTTTGCTATTTCCCCTGTTTTGGCACATTAAATATTATATAACTCTTGAAGGTGTCTTGGGGCTGCCTTTGGCAATTGCATCTTGGGCCTTCAGGTATTTGTTTATGGTATAAAAATCTAATTTATGCTGATATAAATACGAACAATAGAGATGAATGTTTTTGAGCTCAGATAATATAAGAAATTGGAACATGAAATAAATATCAAGAAATAAATTAGTTATCCAGAAATTATGCTGTTGTGTTTAATGTTTGGATTGCTTTTCATTTTTTTAAGGCAGAGGAAGCCCAAAGAAAACTAAGACGACAAAACCGGGAAGACACAGGTACCTATGTTTCTAGTTTGTATTGGTCTCTCTGTATTTGTTGCTCTCTCTCTCTCTTTTTAATATACTGGGGGTCTTCGAAAATCATATTGACTTTAAACTAGATGAGCAGATATTGTGAATTGAAACAGCTATTTTTCTTTGTTTTTCCAATGAAAAAATAATGCTGCCATTAAAGCATAAATCTGAGTATGCCATAAATGATCACATTATTTACTTCACTACATTTGTATATAGATGACATATTAAGCTGTTTCAAAATTTAGCATCAGGTATGAATTATACCTCAAACTATTCTTGCCCAATTTGGGATTCATGAAATGAATGTAGTAACTATCTACATAATGTATCTAGTGTTGCTTTAGTGAGCTGCTTGCATCTCTCTAGAGATATATACAGAGGGTACGGGTAGGATTATATTAAAAATAAAATAAACCAATTTATTTTTTTTATTTGAAAAGTTCTACAACTGTTTTTAAATGTTCCTAACATATTGAATTCCCTAACTATACAACTTTCCCAATGTATTAACAACGATGTATTAATTTCTGTTTCAGCACTCCCACCTCCTGTATTACTGCCATTTTGCCCTCTGTTTGAAAGCCTGATTAATATTCTACAATGTGATGTCATGTTATGCCTTATGAGAACAATCCTTCAGTGGGCAGTAGAGCATAATGGATATGCTTGGTCAGAGTCCATGCTACAAAGGGTGTGTAAAGTTTACATTAATTCAAGAATACAAATTACGTAGAATATACAGTACTTCTGAAAAGGAAAATGTTGCTATTTTTTTGCCTAGATTCTTCACTTGATTGGAATGGCACTACAAGAAGAAAAACAACATATTGAGAATGCTAGTGAAGATAATCTTGTGACTTTTACATTCAGTCAGAAAATTTCAAGTAGGTTGCTAATTCTGCACAAATAGCAATCTGTTCATATTTCTTTTAACTAACATATAGTAAGATGTATTATTCAGAATGTATTGGTTATATTTAAAAATCACTTTTATTAAAATATTAGAAATAATAAGTGTCTATGGAGATGCTCAGTCATCCAGATCATAGTTGTACCAAGATGCTTTTTTTCAAAAGACAACTGGATTGTTTTCTCTTGAGAAGACAAGACGATGTTTCACAAACTTCATTGCTTCTGGCAGGATGGTGGGAGGGGTTGGAAGGATCATATTTCTTTGCAGTCATCTGGTTGTTAGTGTTCCTCCTGAGACCTCTTGAGGCCACTTGGGGGTTTAATTGTGCCCTAAGGGTCAACTATCAGAGTTCAAATGTGGGTGGAATCCTTGGAATTGCTGAGAGGATTGCAGTGTAGATGGATATAAGTGGTGTCTTTTCCCTCCCCCTCTGTTGAGAGAAGGCTGCTAATTGTTACATAAATAGCTTCTGTGACCCCTCTTTCAAACCAATAGTTCTCTCTATCCAGAATGTGGACTTTGCTGCCTTCAAATAAACATCACAATAAATCTAAATTACAAGGGATAAATCTATGATTTTCTTTAATGAACTATAAGTGATAGATAGATAGATAGATAGATAGATAGATAGATAGATAGATAGATAGATAGACAGACAGACAGACAGACAGACAGACAGACAGACAGACAGACAGATTGATTGATTGATTGCTACAACTTTAAAAGCACAACTATAATGATGTGGGAAAATACTCGAACAAAGCTGAATACGATAGATAGACAGACAGACATATTATATTGAAACATACCATACATACATACATACATACATACATACATACATACATACATATATATATATATATTTATATAGTGTATATGTCTCTTTATCTGTACATCCATCCATTTATCTATCCAACTATCTATAGTTCATTATAAGAAATAATAGATTTATCTCCATGTAAGATTTATTGTGGTGTTTGGTCCCCCTAATTTATAAGAAATTAAATGCACATTAATTTTGTAATCAAGGAAGAAATGTGAATAAAGAAAATCAGCTTTTGCTTGTGAGAGATGTCTTACCTATGCCATTTTTAGAACAAGAAACAATAACAAAAAATGAAAAGAAGCACCGATTAGATTTTTGTTCCTCTATATTAATTTTATACAGCCAAAATAGATGCAAATAGATTTCCTTTCTTTTTGTTTGAAACAGGGCCCGGTGAGACACCCCGCAATTCCCCAAGTATATTAGCCATGCTGGAAACTTTGCAAAATGCACCCCACCTAGAAGTGCATAAAGACATGATCAGATGGATACTAAAGGTAAATTGTACTACACCCTACCGTAAACTTTATAATTTTGTGCCCAAAATAAAATTTTTAAGTAGCGAATACTAACATAGTTTCTTGTTCCAGACTTTTAATACTGTTAAGAAACTTCAAGAGAGATCTTCTACAAGTCCTGTTTTGGAGACTGAGGGAAATTTTATGGAAGAGGTAATATCAATGCAAGGGAAAAGCAACACAATCTGGGTAGTACGTGTGTCCAAAGACAGATTCTAAATATAATAGGATAATCTAACCAGCAAGTTATTTTACAAATTATTTTGTATTACTGTGCAGCATGTCTAATATTTGCATCGAGTTTTCGAATTAAAAGCATTTTTAATCAAGAGTAGAGTAGTGGTAGTCACAATGGGCAACTAATGATGCAGAGTAAAAGCTTTATTATTAACTGATAATGATTATCTCTCTTTATGAAAGAGAAATTAATTTAATTCTGTGGATTTATTTTAAAGTTTAATTGGGCAAAACATGAAGGAAAAGATTTAATAGAATTGTGGCTCTACCATTCCTTGCCTTCTAATTGGAAAGAAAAACAAATCCTGTCAATTCCAAGTGTTTACTAAATTTTATAATGACCTGGGTGATAGTGAACAAGCTGAAATTTAATTTCAGATAGGGGAGAGTACAATTATCTGATAGAGTTGAGGATAGGTATACAATTGTTGTAAACAGGTTGGCTTCCTCTGAAAAAATAAATCCATTGTCAAGGAATGTGTTTTCAAATTCCATGTGATAGTGGCTGCAAAGAGCACATTTGCACAATTGGATTTAGCAAATATTACTGAGCTGAATATATCTGGCAACAGTAATCCATAACTTGCTAGCATTATCATTAGCTTATTTCAGTGTGCTCTACATGGAGCAATCCTCAAAGGTTCTCAGGAATTTACAAAATGTGACCACTAGAACATTAACTTCTGCAGGTTTTTGTGATCACATTGTACTAATGCTGAAAGAGAACAATTGGATGCCATTTGTTCCTTGCTTAGTAGAAATAGTACATTTAAAAACCTTGTTCAACCAAGGGTTTGATTCTTGTCATGAGCTAATTTGAATATTGAGATCTGCAAAAGAAGTCTTACTTACAGGAGCCATTGGCTGGGCATCTGACAAAGGGCCTTCATTCCCATCTTGTGGAACATACATCCTTCGAAATTGTGATTGGTCTCACTTTCTCTGCTTTTAGAATAGATCTTCCCATCTTTTGGATTGTTTAATATTACCTTTGTACATTATTTGAAATGTTAAAAAACATAATGTATCCATAAAATTGTTTTATGGAGAAATATACTGTAATTTTAGTTAATAAAAGTAATTTAAGAAAGATTCCCTGTAATGAATGACAGCATGACACATATTAGTGTGTTAGGATGCTTGACTCATTTTGACTAAAAGTAATATAACATATCCATTAAATACATAAATTGTATATCTGCAAAGACTTACATGATTAATTCTATACCATTGCTGACATATTAACTTAACAGAGCTCACGAGATAAAGAAAAGGCTGAGAGGAAACGAAAAGCAGAGATTGCGAGATTGCGAAGGGAGAAGATCATGGCACAGATGTCTGAGATGCAGCGGCATTTCATTGATGAGAACAAAGAACTCTTCCAGCAAACTATAGATGAACTTGAAACTTCTACCTCCAAAGTGCATGATCATAGGTAAGATCAAAGTGTCAATAATCTTTGGCACTTAATCATGGAACAACTTGCCTCCAGAAATTATGAATGGTCCAATACTGGAAGTTTTAAAGAGGAGATTTAAGAACCATTTGTCTGAAATGGTATAGGGTTTCCTGCCTAAACGGGGGTTGAAGACTTCCAAGGTCCCTTCCAACTCAGTTATTCTACTGTGTTCTAACCTAAATGTTGCTTAATTTTTAAACATGAAAACTTCATTTTATTGTTTTGCAGTAGCATTTCTATCAGTGTTCATATTTGTAATTTCCTGACCATTCAACTTATGTCTCCTTGTGACTTGACAGAATTGTTCCAATTCAATTGTATATGTTACTCACAGAAAAGGAAATGCAGTTTTGAACAATATTCTCTCATTAAGAGACTCACTCTGTTTTGAGTGTGAGAATAAATTGAAAGGTTTGATACAAGTTAAGTAATAAATTTACCCCCTCCTCCAACCAAGCATGCAATACAGCAGAGAAATGCAGCAGAGAGAAAAGAGAATTAGCACTTGGTTTCTTCCTACTCACCCCATGTTTTTTCTTGCTGTTAAAAGGAGCATCCCACAAGCAAAAGTCTACCTGTATGGTGCTCCTTTTGCCAGAACAAAGTTTTAGCTTTAATAATTGTTCTTTCATTGTGACAGTGATATGTATTTTTAACATTTTGCCCTCACCTTCCACATTCAGAGTTGATTACTTAGCATGTTATAAAAACATGACAATGTGAGTACAAGGAACTGACCAAAATTATTTGAGAATCGTGCAGCAGTTACAAGTAGCCCACAATTGGGACCAGACTTTTGGTTGATAAGTGAAGTGGTTGTTAAGTGAGATGACCATGTGACCTCTTTGCTCAATTACCACAATCTCAGCATTTCCCATTGCAGTCATAAAGCAATCTTGTGAAAACTGAATTCTTCTCCACTCCTGAAGGGGGATTTGCAATTTCTGTTGCTCTTGTCTGAAATGTAATTTCAATACATTCAGTCTTGTTTCTGTACTGGGGATGAATGAGCACAATGGATTACATGTAATGCCTCTGTTGTTGCTGATAATTTCAGCAGTCAGAATAATTTTATCATTATTTTAGTAAATGTATATGCTTTTATTTCACTAGAATTTTGATAAATATTTAACTTTCCATACTGGATACTCTGAACATAGTTAACATACTCTGAACATAGTATGTTACAAGAACTTTATCAATTAAAATTGCTTCATATATGTTGGTTTTTATTAAGGCATACTGTAGAACATTTCTGGAGAGGTAATGCAGCATAAGATGATTTGAATAAAAAATATTTGCATTCAGTTATACATTGCTTCAGTAAATATTCGAACTAAGTGCTTACTAATATCATTTCATTCTAGTCCTTCAGTTTCAGATACCAGGCTTATTGCCTTGGGTCCTGAGCAGACTAAAGTATGTGAACAAAGACAGATAGTTACGTGTATCTTATGCCAAGAAGAACAGGAGGTCAAGATGGATAACAGAGCAATGGTACTGGCAGCATTTGTTCAGAGGTCAACAGTCTTGTCCAAAAATAGGAATAAAGTGATTTCAGATCCTGGTAAGTAGTTTATATACCATTTTGAAGGACCATAAAATAATAATATTCAAATGCACAATATTCTGTTTTGAATTATACAGGAAGCTTTTATTCATTATGTTATAAAACAGTATTTCTCAACTCTGGCAATTTTAAGATGTGTGGACGGCACTGGTTGGGAAATTCTGGGAGTTGAAGTCCACTCATCCTAAAGTTACAAATGATGAGAAACTCTGCTATAAAATAATAATTAAGTCAGCTCATTCATAAGTATCCTAATGCTAGCTTAATGTACTGGCCTTAGATTATTAGGATGTATACAGTTATATGGTTTGCAAACTTTTCAATTGTGAGGATGTTTAAGGAATGTGAATAATCTTGTTTGTGAATATTATCTCTGTTATTTTTCTGTTATTTCTGTTATCTCTGTTATTTTACAGAAAAATATGATCCATTATTTATGCAACCAGACCTGTCATGTGGAACACACACTGGTAGTTGTGGACATATTATGCATGCACATTGCTGGCAAAGGTAATTTTTAAAAAATATTAACAGGGGTTAAGGATGCTTTATCAAAGTAGCTAAGATACCAGTATATTTTTTCCCATTGTCTACTATGCTTGGCCAGTCATGTAACACATTTTGGTGTATTATTGCCAAGAAAGTTCTTTTATTCTTGCTCAGGCTTTCACTATGCACTACATGCTTGATGAAACTTAGCTCTCTTGGCTTCTCACAATGCATTTGACTGATTTTTTTTACACATTTAAGGTACAAGAATTCTACTAATAAAGCAAATGCATCTAAAAATACATTTCCTGTATTGCTCTGTTTAGGACTTACTGCTTAGGAGGACAATGTCATATGTACTCCATATGTATTTTCTGGCAAATAAAATTGCTCCTTGTTTCTTAAAATTAAAACTCCCTTTTCAATTTTGTCAAACCATGGAACAACAAAAATGCTTTAGGTGTTGAATGAAATTTACGAGAAGAAAGTTGTTCAAAAAAAATTCTTGGATATATTCCAAGTCTGGGCTGAATTTGAGGTAGGTTTAGGGGTCTCCAGTGTAGAATATGGGTGATCGTCATGCTGGTGATGTTATGACATGATATGCGAAGGATGATATTAGAAAGTTTATCTTTTTGTGATGGCCAGAGAACAAAATAGTTATGTATCCTTTTCTTTAAAAAAATGGAAAAAATAATGTGATTTTTGGAAGGTTGGGCAAGTTTTAAAGTCAGGCTATCCATTTTGTCTCTAAATTGCCTTTGCCGACTTTCCAGAAAAAAAACCCTAAAGCCAATATTTTTTGTGTTGCCCATTTGATGTGTACTTTGCTATAAAACAAGAGCAACAGAAGGCTCAGAGTTTTTTACACCTGCAGTATATATGTAGTGTGTGTGTAGATGATAGATAGATAGATAGATAGATAGATAGATAGATAGATAGATAGATAGATAGATAGATAGATAGTATTTATGAAGGCAGCATATATATTTCATGGGTCAGAAGGAGAGCTGAGAAAATATCTACAGACTCCTCACATCCTGGACATAATCTGTTTCAACTCCTCCCCTCGGGATGCCAATATAGGGTATTGCATGCCAAAACAACTAGATACAGGGAGTGTTTTTTCTCCTCATGCCATGACTGCTGAACACCCAATTCCCATAATGCTGTTTATGTCTAAGTATATTTACCCATGTGGTATGGCTGTAGTATTTTTATTATCTTTCTCATCTTCTATACTAGCTCCTCTTATTGATGTCATTATTATGATGATTATTACTCTTTTGTTTTGCACATAAACTGAGAGCTTCTGCACTGCAGAGAAATTCCTTGTGGGTGTAATCACATTTGGCCAAATAAAATATTCTAATTCTAATAAAGTATTCTAGTATCCAACAAACACTTTAGAAGTAGTATAATATTATGCTTTCTAAAGGTATTTTGATGCTGTGCAAGCAAAAGAACAAAGACGACAACAAAGATTACGAGTGCATACAAGTTACGATGTAGAAAATGGTGAATTCCTTTGTCCTCTCTGTGAATGCTTAAGCAATACAGTCATTCCTCTTCTTCCTCCTCCAAGGACTTTGTTTAGCAGGTTAGTAATTCCATGAAATAATTTGTTTGATAAGTAATAATTATTTATGTACAGGTAGTCCTTGATTTGTAATCAGGCATTTAGCAATCATTCAAAGTTACAATGGGCCCCCCAAATTATGCAAACTGGACTCAAAGTTCTGATGGACACACACACACACACACACATGACCATGTGATTGCATTTTGGGTGCTGTATATCCAACCTACATTTATGGTCATTTTTAGCAGAGATCATGAAGTTGCACGATCATGATTTACGATGTTTTTTGCCTGAAACTGGCATCTACTTTGGTTTCCAGCAGAAGACGCCCATTACAGATAATGGGTTTGCTTAATGACTTTCACATTCGCTTAATGACCACTGCAAAAAAAGTCATAAAATCGTGTGCAGATATTGGATAACCTGCTTAATGACTGGCATGACTTACAGACATAAATTTAGGCCCAATTACAGTCATAAGTTGAGGGCTATGTGTATATGATAGATGCGGATAGTAGAGTGCTTCAGTTTGGCAAGATTTTGTTTATAGATGTGGAAACATTAAAGAACTCAGAATACATGTATCATTCTTGATTTTGGGGCCAGCCTACCATTTGCCTTCCCTGTTGACTTCTCCACACATCAATGGTAAAGCTGGCAGGCAAGGTCACAAGTCGCTGAGGTAGTCTTCCCTACCTGCAATGCCAGATCCCAGCCTCTTTGCAGTTGCACCACACCAATCACTCATAGCTCCCCCCATGTATCTTTCCTGACCTTTGCCAGACCTCCCCGGCACACTCATATGCACCCTTCCTAATCTGTGCCATGCCTCTTGCATACACTCTCATAGTCATTCTGGACCCATCCTGACTTGGCTGCACCTTTCATGCATTGTCACAAATCTTCCTGTCTCATGCCAACCATTCCCTGCCTCCCCGTACAATCACTCATTCTCACCTCTCACTGATAACATTTACCTGGCTTTAGTTGTTGGAAGCCACAAGAAGTTTCTTCACCTAATTGCTCTGGGATTCAGTGAACAGCAGCAATGGGACTGCAGAGATTGCTGTTGTTAAGTGATGCATTTGCATTTTAGACCCTATTGCTTATCAATGGAAATTCCATTCCCAATTGCTATTGAAAGTCAAGGACTACTTATAAGAAGCGCTTGTAAGTAATGTTTTAATGTTTAAGTAATATTTTTCATTTTTGATAGATTAGACTTTGCAAAAGAACAAAACCTAGTTCAGTGGATAAGAAGAATATCTCAGCAAATCAAAGCATTGCTTCTGCTTCAAGATCAGGAAAGTGCCAGTAAGTGTAACATTTTAATTTACATTGCACATATTTCTTGAAAGATGTTGAAAACAGTAATGTCTTTTCAGGGTTTTTTTTTCCCTTTGGGGGAGGCATTTCTCTTTAGTATCCTGAGATTGTTCTGATCTTCAGGACAGAATTAAAATGCTACCTCATCCTATCTAAAGATTTCAGGCATTATGAATAGTAATGATAATTTTTTGTTGAAATAATATATTGTTAATTTTAGATAATCTTCCTTGTAATAACTCAGAAAAAATGGATGAAGCACATCTACCTGAAGGATTCAGGCCAGAGGTTCAACCAAAGTATGTATTGGTTGCATTGATTATTAATTATGAATGTATTCAATATAAATAGAAGAATTTATTACTTTAGCTTTTCAGGTAATATCATACATATTTGTATTTATATTTATCCATGTGGTATTCATATCTTATGGAGACAGATATAACGAGGATACTTTGCTACCTTCCTTTCATTCTGGAATAAAGAATTGTGTCAGAATCAACCTACTTATTATATTTATTTTAGTCTGATACTTTACTTAGGATTTTTATCGTTACAGTATGATTCAGTAGCCAGGCCACAGCATTCAGGGGTAATTAGAACATTCTTTATTTTTTTTTAGGTGTGTTTAAAAAAGAGTTGTTGTCTGTGATTATGTTTATTGGATGGATTGGTTCCAATTATTCATTTTTCTGGCTGATATTTTACCAGCAGAAAAGTTTCTTAATATTTATACCAACTCCCAACTTTGCTCTGAGTGTTGGGAAATGCCATCATAATAGATTTGTAAGCCAAAAAGCATTTTAGAATGATTCTATGTTTATAAGCTGCTATAAAAATATTTTTGATTATATTGCTATTTAAAGTTGCCATGGGCAAATAGGTGACAATATAAATTCAATAAAAAAATAAAAAAATAAAACATAACCAAGTTTACTTGAAATAATGATATGAAATTAGTTCTTTGATATCTGTAAATACGTCACCAAATCAGTAGAGTATTTATTCCCCTTTTTGAATGTCAAAAGCCATGAGATATAAATGGGAGTGTCAATGGAAGCATTACCATGGATGGGATCACTGAAATAAAAAAAAACTAATGACAAGGCCATTAATGTTAAACATTTCACCATTTAGTCACTCACAGTTGCCACTAAGTCATGTTCAGCTGTTGGTAACTATATGGACAAATATTTGCTATGTTGGCCTGTGACTGTCTCTTCTGTCTCTATGATTTTATCCATGCACCTTATTCTTTGCCTTCCCTTTCTTTGACTTTCTTCTCAACTTTGCTTATCTGAGACAGGATGAACTGCTACGACACTGGTATAATCAGTTTTTCTAAACTATCATCCATTCCCATCATATGTTCAACATCAACATATGTCACATTTTGCTTGCTGATCATTGTCTGAAAGGAGTCTTCAATCTTATTTGGTCCAGGACCCATTGATTATTCCTGCAATATTCTCAGTAACAATAAAAGGGTGTGTCAGCCCAGCCCAGTGAAAGTTTTATTCCTTGCCATTTTGGGCAAGCAAATGAAGCTTAGCTTCTAAATATCATGTCATAACTGTTGTAGGTAATGGTGTCTATTTTCAATTAATTAAGGAGTCCATATTCTGCAAGCATCAAAGAAATGCTGAAAACATTTGGTACTGCAACATATAAAGTTGGCCTGAAAGTTCACCCCAATGAAGAAGATTCACGTGTACCTATAATGTGCTGGGGCAGTTGTGCGTTTACAATTCAAGCAATAGGTAATATTTATTTATTAAAATATTGGCAATCACTGGAGGGTGATCAAATTAAGATTCTGTGTTCCTCTCATTTAATTATGGTTTTTATATTCTGCAGAACAAATTTTAGCTGATGAGGAAAAACCATTATTTGGTCAATTGTCTTGCAGACAGGTAAGAGTAACAATTATCATCGCCTAAATTATTGAGGGATAGGAATACAGTATGTGCTGAGGTTATAACACAATTCTAATGTAATATTAGAAAATAGAATTTTATAAGATAAACAGTAAGTTGTGAGGAATACTGTGACATTGTTTCCTCATACCAAAAGGCCCCTATATATTAATTACTGTAGAATTTCAATATGGCCAATCATAATAAATTTCTGCATCATGTATGTATGTATATATGTATGTGTTTGTTTGTTTGTTTATCCATCCATCCATCCTGTCCTTATTATTTTACAAATAACTCAAGGCAGTGAACTTACCAAACACACTTTTCTCCTCCTATTTTCACCACAAGAACAACTCTGTGAGGTGGGTTGGGCTAAGAGAGCATGACTGGCCCAAGGTTTCATGGCTAAGGCAGGCCTAGAACTCACAATTTCCTGATTTCTAGCCTGGTGCCTTCTTGTTCTTTTAATTAATAATTAAGTTACTAATTGTTAACAATCCACAAATTTTCATTTTTATTTTATAACAGTATGAAGGAATTAGTTTGGCTATTTGTGTATCATTGTTATTATGTTCTATTTAGGATGACTGTCTTACTTCATTAACACGGTTTGCAGCTGCACAGTGGACAGTTTCTTCACTATTAGCAGTACAGGGTCACTTTTGTATGCTTTTATCATGTAAGTCAATATTATGATTATTTAATTTGAGTTATAAAGACAGACTTTGAGTACATGAAACAGCTTGAGTACTCTTAAATATCATCGGAGACATCAACTGATATCATGTTTCCCCCCCAAATATGGTCTACCCCGAAAACAAGTCTGATTTTCACGCCTGTGCCTATATAAGCCCTATCCCAAAAATAAGCATTAGTTAAGCTCCACACACCATCTGGTTTTATGAGGTGGGGTGAGGCTCATGGGTAAAAATCAAGCTAGGATGGGGAAGTGAAACTGCCCCATGTGCCCCGCAGCCTAAGTGCATCTTAGGACCGCTGCAGACAGGCTTCCCACGCCCTGATACCTGTCATGCCGGTGCTGTCACTCATGGCAGGAGGCTGCGTGGTGCACCACACCTGTGACACTCCTCATGGCAGGAGGCCACTCGCGGTCACAGAAGCAGTTGGCCAGCAGCGCAATAGGTGTCAGGGCATGGGAGGCCTGGTTGTGATGGTCTTAAGGAAAGCAGACATACCTCAAAAATAAGACCTAGTGCTTATTTTGGGCCTTATTTTCAAGGGAAAAACAGATTTTGTACAGATTGTTGTTGAAGGGGTTTTGTATGCATTAAGAGTATATTTCCATATGAGTTGTATCATTTATCAACATGGAATACAATGAACAGGATATATATCAGATTTAACATAACTCTGGTGGTAGGCTATGCTCTATATAGAGTCTTCAATTTGGGGCAAACTTTGCTTTAAATAATGAGTTTTACTGAAACATTATAATTATTGTTAATAATAGTACAGATACAGATAATCAGAGTTGGAAGGGACCTTGAAGGTCATCTAGTCCAACCCCCCACCCATGCGGGAGACCCTACACCATTTCTGACAAGTGGCAGTCCAATCTCTTCTTGAAAGTCTCAAGTGATGGCGCTCCCACAACTTCCGAGGGCAAGCTGTTCCATTGGTTGATTGTTCTTAAAGTCAGAAAGTTTCTCCTTATTTCCAAGTTAAATCTCTCCTTGTTCAGTTTCCATCCATTATTCCTTGTCTGGCTTACAGGCACTTTAGAAAATAGCTTATCCCTTCCTCACTGTGGCAGCCCCTCAAATACTGGAAGACCGCTATCATGTCTTCCCTGGTCCTTCTCTTTACTAGACTAGCAGAGCCCAGTTCCTGCAACCGTTTGTTGTATGTTTTAGCCTCCAGTTCCCTAATCATCCTGGTTGCTCTTCTCTGTACTTTTTCTAGAGTCTCAACATCTTTTTTATAATGTGGTGACTAAAACTGGATGCAGTACTCTAGGTGTGGTCTTACTAAGGGTTTATAGAGTGGTATTAGTACTTCCCTTGATCTTGAGTAATTCTGCTTGCCCTAGAAGAGATGTGAGTTTTAAAAGTTATTCTTCCCAAAGCATATTAAAAGACTTAAATGTTGGTTTTACCTATGTTCAGGTAATCCTCAACTTATGACCACAACAGAGCCCAACTGAGCTCTTTGGCTAAGCGAGACAGTTTTAAGTGAATTTTGACCCATGTTATTACCTTTCTTGCCACAGTTGTGAAGTGAATAACCGCAGTTCTTAAGTTAGTAACACAGTGGTTAAGCGGATCTGTCAGTAAGTTTGCTAGCATCTTCAGTAGAAGTTTTTTCTACTTTTGGTAGCTTATATTTCTCTGGAAGTGATAGACTCCAAATTTGACAATGAAAATAATGGATATAATTATTTTCTGTTTCTAAGTTGTGGGCTTTTATCCTGTAAATCAGTAATTTTGTAACCCTCTTTAAAAAAATCTATCAAATATATTCTGAAGTTCATGAAATTTCAAAACCTAGATAAATGACCGAATTAGTTATTTGGGTTCTGTTGTGTTATAAGTACACTAGCTCTAGACCCATGCTTCGCTACAAAACTATGTGGTTGGGCTTAGTTTTGGGGGAGAAAAATAAGGGGGAAAATTATGTCACAACATCCATTGGTATTCATCTGGCTACTGTCCAGTCAGTGTGTGAGAGAGTTGAGAGCTGTTTGGAAACTGAAGCAGTATTTGCTTTGTGAGCAAAAAGGAGACAGCAAGCAGTCTGGGCATGGCTTAGCTCAGTTGTTCTGTACTAAAACTGCTTGGTGCTCTGAAACTAAAACTGAAACTTATCTGCTTGTGTTTTGCATTTGGAACAGATTTCTTTTGAGGTGGGGAAGGGAAGTAGAACTCCTTAGCATCAGAGTGTGTTATAATAATATAAGAAATATTTATGCTCTGATGGTCATTTCAAAAAATCCTTTCTTAGTGAGCACCTAGAAGCAAAGAGAAACACGTGTCACATTTCAAGTTTGTAGGCTTTACAGTTCTGGAGATTTTGTGATGGCATGAGTAGTATTTCACTTTTAAATATATAAATTGAATGCTTCTGTACCAAATTCCTTGTGTATCTCATCACACTTGGCAAAGTAAAGTAAAGTTAAAATTATAAACTTTTTTTATATATTTTAAACATCCAGCACTGGTGCCTTATGAAAAAAGTGGAAATCTTCCATGCATTCTTGATATCGACATGTTTCATTTATTGGTAAGTGATTAAAAATCCTAATAACACTGCTGCAGAAAATAGGATTAGCAAGATGTTTTGCTAAATATAAATTCATTTAACAAATTATTTTATTAAGCATACAGTTCACAAACATTTTTCAAGTTAGATCACCATTTATATACGATCCAGAGTGGAGTGTCAAATTTCCTTTTTTTTGTAGTATCAGTTCAAAACTGTTCCTACGATGCTTAGTGTCAAGGAGGTTTGTCTTGCAAATACATACTTATTTTCCCTTTCATCACTTACTATTTTCTCCTTTATCTGCAGGTATGCTTGGTATTCTCTTTCCCTGCTGTACACTGTCAGGACTTTTCAGGAGTCAGTCTTGGTACAGGAGATATTCATATCTTCCACCTTGTCACTATGGCACATATTGTGCAAATAATACTTACCTCATCCACAGGTAAAGCATATTGTCTCGGCTATGTTGAATTTTGTGTAGGAAAATTAGGATTACAGTGACTTTAATGGGAAATGTACATGGAAGTCTGGCTTAGGTTTTATTTTAGGGCAGCTGAATACTTCTGAACAAAGGAAATACTGATCATTGCAATGCAATGATATATAGATGTATATTAGACATCTATACAAAATTGAGAGTTGAGGTCAGGGATGGGTTTCTACCAGTTCTGTCCTGGAGACATCTTGACCATCGAGACTTCTCGTCGTCTGTATCTTGACCAAGATACTCTGCTGATGTTTTTGCCTACCCGCCCACCAGGGCTCTTACCTGATCTTTATTTCCTGATTTTTCAACTTCAGCTGCCGAGCCACAGCTGCAATTAAAAAAACAAGAAAAGAGGGCTGTTTCAAAGGCTGCTTCTAGGCAGGCAGCTTGCTAATGATGATTTATGATGATTTATTGGTGATTGGCTCACAGCAGGGCAAAGAAACTCGTAAATCCTGAACCAGTAGTTAACCCTTTTGTATCACCCTGGTTGAGGTTTACTAAAAGCAATTTGTTAAGCTAGTTTACATTTTGTGTTTGCTTTTTCAGAAGAAAATGGCATGGACCAAGGAAACTCTACTATCGAAGAAGATGCTGTTCTTGCTTTGCATAAGCACATTGGCCAGTGTGTGGGCAGGTAAAACAGATTGCTTAAATCCTAGCTTTTTCTATGTATTGTTTTCTTTCTCTTGACTTGTGGTTCTCAGATTATTTTAAAGAATGCAAGCAGATTCTTACAGATTAGCAGAGTTGCAGGTATTTTAGTTCTAGATTATTTGGAATTTAAAGATCAAAGAAAATTGCTTGAACATATTTGATATTACTGGAAGGTAGTGTTGAATAACCATGC
This sequence comes from Laticauda laticaudata, assembly GCA_004320025.1. Lineage (NCBI taxonomy): Eukaryota > Metazoa > Chordata > Lepidosauria > Squamata > Elapidae > Laticauda > Laticauda laticaudata. The sequence continues at coordinate 5,665 of BHFT01030079.1, read as the reverse complement.
TGTAAATTTGGTTCTTATGGAACCAGATTTAGGCTGATATATTTTGGAGCAAGTAGTGTTTCCAAGTGTCTTTAAAAACTAGTTTACGCATTTATGTGGTAGGAAAAAAATTATCCAAATAAAAATGCTAATTTTTGTATATTATAATGAATCAGCTGTCTGTTGTTTTCAGTGTACTTGAAACAATAACATTGCTCTGCTGTGGAATTACAAAAGGAGAATACGAGTTAGTACCTTTATTTCAGAACTAGTAAACTGGAAATGGCTAGCGAACTTGGAAGATTGTTATCTGATTGTTTAGATTCTCAATCTATCCCATTGCCAATCATTTTTAATACAAGTTTTGTATGGAAAGAAGATGGCAGAGAGAGAAATATTTCCTCTTATTTTTGCCCCCTTTACATTAATGGCTATGATTCTAAACTAATCAAATAAAGCAGAGGGACAAGACTTGCGCTGCCTGTGGATTTGTCCTGAAAGTAGAATCACTAGCTCTCATCCTTTAAGGCCCGGTCCCACTGCACTTACAAATGCAAAGAGGATGTAAAATGTTAAAAAAAGCTTGCTATCCGTTGGAAAACGCTATCCATCCATTGTGTACTCATTGCATACGTGTTTCATACGCTCTATCCATTGAGCATCCGTCCACTGCGATTTCATCCGCGCAAGAAGTTTTGAGCTGCACAAAACTTTGTGAACGGATGAACTTTCCGCCGCGTACGATGTAAATCCACGACATACGAGCAACAAATGTTCTATGTCCGTTTATCATCATTAAACGTCTGCTGTTATCCTCTCTGCATCCTCTGGGTATCTCGCAACTCACATCCGCTGCAGCGTGAAAACGGAAAGAGGGAGGAAAGAAAAGGTACATGGTACGTCTATACATCATTAGTAGCACGGAAATAGAAAGGATGCGCAGTGAACGGTTGCATCTGGTATACATCGCGCGGCATCCCCTTTCTTTCCTTTAGGCGTACATGATGCATCCGCTTCATCCACTATTGCGGTCCGCTTTGCAATTATTCCCCGGAACCCCTTCAGAGGTGTCATCCGCCTTCCATCCGCTAGGCTTCCTATGAACATCCGTTTAACACCCCGCGACATACTACTCACGTCCGTTTCTTTTCCGTTCTGTTTATGCAAATTTTCGCCACTATTTTGGAGCGGATGACAACGGATGGAGCCATCCCCGAAATTTTGCTCATCCGCTGTGTCCTTTATGCATACGTTTTACGTCCGTCGGCCAGTGGGACCGGGCCTTAAGTATTAATGTACAAATTATAAGAAACTCAGCCTACTTACCCATTTTATTTGGGAAATTAATTCTATCTATATAAATTTATTCTTGATTGTTTTACTACTCAGTTACCTGAATGGTTGAATAAATGTTCAGCAGGTGGCAATACCTAGCCAAATTTGACTGATTGAAAAAAAAACTAATTAGGTTTGAACTTAGTATATTTATAAAAGAATAACAGAAAATTGAATCTTCCTCAGTTCCACAATGCAGAAGTATATCAGTAATAATTAGATTTATTCAAGCACTCAAGTGAGATGGTATTTATGGGATAAAAAGCAGAGTAGCTCTTTATAAGATTAACTTTAAAAGATAACAAATGATTGTCTCCTTATTGTTGGAGGAATATAATGCACAATGTTTTCTCAAAAAATATGGGAATTGAATGTCCATATTTGATAAATATTAAGATTTTTCATAGTTATGTCCATAGGATGCTTTATCATGATCCTTGTTTAATATTGTACCTTGATACAAAGATATAATTCAGGTAGTGCTTAGAAGTCATGAAATACCACTTTGCTAGTCTGGCTACCTTGATTAAAAAGCTTAGACAGAAACTTCTATCTGAGTTCTGTGTCAAAGAAACATTTACATCCACATGCTTTCCTTTCATCATGAATGCATATGAGAACAGTACTCCACTTCAGCATTCTGCAGTTCTGTTGTCATATAAATGATTTCATGTATATATACATTTCTTACCCATATAGGGTTTTGACTTTGTAGTTATAAGATAGAAAAATAGTTTTTAAAAACAGGCTCAACAATTTTTTTTTAAATCCTGTATTTTCCTTTTAGCTGCTAGAGTCAAATGTAGATTAAATGCATAATTTTTAAACCTGAAATTTTCTTCCTTGAAAAGCAAAAATTTTTTATTTCTAGTGCGTTGAAAGAAATTTCTTCTGGATGGCACCTATGGAAAAGTATAAAAACTGGGATCATGCCTTTTCTGAGGTGCTCTGCTATGTTCTTCCACTATTTAAATGGAGTTCCCATACCATCAGAATTGAAAGGTAATGTTTAGTTGGCTATATTGGTTTGAATCCTAATAATGCTTTCTGAATAGAATAGCTTCAAATTATTCAGATGAAGAAATGCAAACATCCATTTGCCCTGCCTCAGTGTCCAGCCTTCTAAAATAGATTTTCAGGTGTACAGGTGTCTAGTTAGGGTAATAAAACTCTTGAAACATGTAATTCACTTGAAAACTGCTTTGGACCAGTGATACATTCTTAGTACAACTCACCTCACAGGGTTGTTGTGGAGAAACTAGATGGAGGAAAGAGTATATTTGCCATCTTGAAATATTTATAAAAATAATCAAAACAGCATTAAAAAATAGAATACAAATGATGTGAGTATGAATGCATTTTCTACCTCAATTTAACAAGTAGGGGAACTAAGGTAAACTATGTGTTTCCACCATTCTTTGTTGTGATTTATGCATATAATTATTGTAAGTTATTTAGCATGTAACAATAGAATTTTTTGAAAATATATCAATATTAATTATAGCTAATTATAAATATGCTTTTTTATGTACAGCCAATGGGGCAAACCAATTTGAATACTTATGTAGCTATCTCTCCTTGCCAAGCAACCTAATTTGCCTTTTTCAAGAGAACAGCATAATTACAAATACATTAATAGAAAGGTAGGAACAATATATTATCCATTTAAATACACAAATGTCTATTTAAAAATATAAATCTTGCATGTTGTTTATGAAGTACATTTTTAAAAGGGAAAACCAAGCAATAGCAGTGCATTTAATTTGGGGGAGGGGGGAATTAATAATAAATATTCTTGTGAACTGATGTGCTAGGTCATAAATGTATAGTATATCCTTTCAGATACTTGATCAGTCATTAGAAACTTACTCATCATCAGTATTTACCATTTGATGATTTGGAGAGGATCTGGATGGGGACTATATAACTATATGTTTTCACAAATATAACTATATGTTTTCACAAATCAAATAAATAAACAAATGATTCCGCTGTGTTATTTTCACTGCAATAAAATAAATTCCCTTTTTAAGAATACTTATATTATACTGGATTATATTGATAATTGCTTATCTATATGTATGTGTTGTAGATTAAGGAAAGCAAAGTACATGATTCTTCAATTATTTCAAAGGAAATAAAAATGTTTCTTTTACCCTTTTTTTTAAAGCTGGTGTAATAACAGTGAAATAAAAAGATACCTGCAAGGTCAGCGACAAGCCACAAGGTGAGGATTTCTTAACTACTGAAGTTTCTGTGACAATTGAAAAATAGGAACACAAAGCTTGTAGTTATCAGTAATCAGTACAGATAGTCCTTGACTGACAACAGTTCACTTAGTGACTGTTTGAAGTTACAGCAGCACTGAAAAAAGTGACTTCTGACCACTTTTCACACTTATGACCATTTTAGCATCCTGATGGTCATGTGATTAAAATTCAGACGCCTGGCAACTGACTTGTATTTATGACGGTTACAGTGACCTGGGCTCATGTAATCCCTTTTGCAAGCTTCTGACAAGAAAAGTCAATGGGGAAGCTGAAGTCATTTAGCAACCATGTTACTAACTTAGCAACTGTGGCAAGAAAAGTTGTAAAAAGTATCATTTGTTACTCTTTCATTATGTTATGATGTAATTATCATACTTAGAGCCAAACTAGATGTTTTGTTTAGAAGTAGCATCTTAACATTTGTAATATGGACTATGGTCGAAATGGGGCATGAGTGGGAATGCATCTGTTTTATATAACAGAATTGTTTGTTATAAAATGTTATTATATTACCCTACCAACTTATAGGTAATACTGTCATATGTTTTAAAAAAATTTCTCGGGAAAAGCTACTATACAGCTAATAATACATATTAGCTGTATTACATATAGTAATAAATCAATTTTCTGTGATAGATCAAACTATTTATATACTGAACTTCATAAGCAGTTTTTATTTTTTATGACATACTTTGCATTTATATAATTTCAGCTATCCACGAGAGTCTAATAAATTAATAGAACTTCCAGAAGATTACAGCTGCCTAATCAATCAAGCATCTAACTTTTCGTAAGTCAAGCAGATAGCATGAGGTGTTTTCTGACCCTCCAGTTTCTGCTACTGTTCTCCTATTTGCTACTCTGTTCTCTTTTCAACATTCTGCATTCCTTATCACTCAACCAGAAACAAATTTTGTGGGTGGGGGTAACACAATGAGATTACAAGAGGGAGAAAAGGTAGAGTAATTTCTGTTGTAGCAGTGCATTTTTACTAAAAATACTTTGAATCTAAGCCATAGTCTTTTAACTAGAGAATGTATATTTAGTACATCATGATAGCTAATGTTTCGTTATATTAACCAAATGTTTTATTTCTTTTAAAGGTGTCCAAAGTCAGGCGGTGATAAAAGTAGAGCACCAACATTATGCCTTGTCTGTGGAACTATGTTGTGTTCTCAGAGTTACTGTTGTCAAACAGAGCTAGAGGGAGAAGATGTAGGAGCATGTACTGCACATACATATACATGTGGCTCTGGAGTCGGAATCTTCCTCAGGTAAACATTTGGTTTTAAATTTGCATTTGGTCAATTTTGCTAAATTATCACACTGTAAGAAAAGAACAATGGCAAAAGATTCAGCAGCAACATCAGTTTATTTCTTACATGGCTGTCCATCTCATTATGACACTTAATAACAGCTGTAAACAATAACAAATAACATAACCACCTAATAGACTTCCATGCCCAGGAATTTAACCAAGTCTTTAAAGCCTTGCATATGGCCAGCAGGATTGGGACCAATCTGATCTCTAGAGAAATGCTGTTCCAAAGGAGATGCACACTATGGAAATAAATGGTTTATATCTTGGATCTCATAAAACATCCCTATTTAATTGACAGGACACATAGTACCACTCTGAAGACTCAGATAGGATGGGTAAGAGTAATCAGAGAGAGAAGTCTGAATGAGTCCTGAAAAAGGTCTCATTATTCCCTATTTACACTGATATGGTAAATTCTAGTCTCTAGTTGATGGAATAATTTATTGGACATTAAGAGATTGGATACCAGCATTATTCTGTCTTTTTTTTTTCCAGAGTTCGTGAATGTCAAGTGCTATTTCTAGCTGGAAAAACAAAAGGTTGTTTCTATGCTCCTCCCTATTTAGATGACTATGGAGAGACTGATCAGGGGCTCAGGTAGTTTTTCAACATTTGCTTTTGATATGAAGACTGATACTAACGTGTTCCTCCAACAATACGGCCTCCACCAATAGGAAGGCCCGGCATGATTTCTAGGCATGAGGTGAAATTAAGCCCCGCCCCCTAAATTTAGGCCTATTAAAACCATGCATTTCCCCGC
>BHFT01030078.1:0-34613 GCA_004320025.1 Laticauda laticaudata | reverse complement strand
GTCTCCTGTTGTTTCTTTCTCCTTTCGCTCCCTATCATGAGGTGCCCATCTAATGCGGGATAGCAGATACCGCATCTCTCCTTGATAGTTTCCATCCATGGTTTCTTGTCCTGCCTTCAGGTACTTTGAGGAATATGTTGACTCCCTCTTCTTTGTGGCAGCCCCTTATATATTACAATACTTCTATCATATCAGCTCAATCCTTCTTTTCAATAAAAAAGACATAGACAATTACTGCAACCATTCTTCATATGTTTTAGCCTTCAACTCACTAATAATTTTTGTTGCTCTTCTGTACTGTTTCTAGAACGTCAGTGTCTATTTTATATCATGGCAACTAAAACTGAATGCAGTATTCAAAGCGTAGTCTTATCAAGGCATAACAAAGTGGTACTAATATTTCCTGTGATCTTGATTCTATCATTCTATTAATGCAGTCCTAGACTGCATTAGCTTTTTTGGAAGCTGAAGCACAGTGCTGGCTTATATTTAAATGATTGTCCACTAGGACTTCAAGATCCTCTCACAATAACTACTATTGAGCCAGGTACCACCTGCACTATACCTATACATTTGGTTTTTCTTGCCTAAATGTAGTAGCTTACTTTTTTTCACAGTGGAATCTCATTTTGTTTGATAGAACTCAGTGTTCAAGTCTGTCAAAATCCTTCTCTGTTTTAAACCTAACTTCTGGAGTGTTGGTTATTCCTGCTATCTTGGTGTCATCTGGAAAGTTGATGAATTTTCTATATATTCTCTGATCTAAATCATTGATGAAATCATTGATGACAAAGCCTTGAGGTATACCTGCAGGTATCCACTGAATAATTCCCTCCATGTAGATGCAGTTTCATTAAGGACTATGCATTGAGTTAGTTGATCAGCCAGTTATGAATTCATTTGGTGGTGATGCTATCTAACCTACATTTTATATCTTATCAAGTAGTAGGTTGTGGTTTATTTTAACAAATATTTTACTGAAGTAAATTATATGCACAGCATTTTTCTGGTCCTCTAAATTTGTCACTTTGTCAAAGAATGCAACAAAAGCTGTCCGGCATGACAAAGTCATGTTGGGTTCTGGTTATGACTTTCTTTGCAAGATATTTTGTCTAACAAGTAACAGTGTGATAATCATAATTGAGATTATCCTAGTCAAATTGTATTTTAAATTAAGGGTTTTAACAGCACTGAATATTTGAAAAAATCTAAACTTGTACCTTACTTATGTCCATGAGATTATAAACTTTATATTTTGAATGATGACATTTCAGGTCATATGTATAGCATGAAAATATTTCAAAAGTTGTTTTCCAGAAAATACCACTCCACCATTTGCAGAAATATACAAAAGCTACTTTGGAAAAAGTCTAAAGAAGCCATTGAATTCTAACCAATCTATAACAATCAATGTTGCCAAGGGGTGAAATAAGGCAATATTAAACAAACAGCTTCTAGTTCTTGCTTGGTTACAAAAAGCTGCGAGTATCTGTCCTTTTTTCATGAGCTTTAAATCTGCTAAAAGAAAAAAAATCACACAGATTTTAGAAGCATGTTGTTAATTTGCTTTTAACATTTCTAAATAACCTTGTAAGTTTCATGGCTTGCAGATATCAAATATAATTTAAAACTTCAAAGACAAAAAAATAGGTTTCTAGTGGATACATTTCTCAGTCTGGCCCTATTGGAAAAATGTCTAATTTGGGGAGCTGATGATTAATATTTAGAAGGGAAGAAGCTTTTACTTTTTACAACATCACTGGAAAATAACATTGTTGAACAGTTTCCTGGCTATCTGTTCAAAATAATTTCATATCCAGATTGGCCCATGAAAGCCATCTTCTTTAGACAACATTTCAGTTCATATATCCCAACTCCAGGACTGCTGAGCAGCTGTTCCCTTCTTCAAAAACTAGACTTCCTGACTTCCTGGGCACAGTGTGATTTGCTTGTACCAGGTAGCCTTCTCATAAATGTGGAGGCTTCTATGTGAGCTAGATCCTGATAATGTAGAGTTAAAACTCGTGCAGGAATCCTTATATATATATAAGAGAGAGAGAGAGAGAGAGAGAAGGAGGTTGCCCATTGCAGATATTAACAATAACATTTAGGCTTATATACTGCATCATAATGCTGTCAAGCATCAGGGGAATCAGGAGATTAAGACAGTTTAATTAGGTATAAAGCTAAAGTTTTCTGCAAGAATCTGAGCTACTAAAAGTCAAAGGAATTTGGCAGTAAATAAATAATTCAAGTGGGCTGGACTTTTGTGGGTGTGAAAGGATTTATGAGTGATTCGGTGTTTTCTCTCTCTCTCAGACTTAACCTGGTTATCTGCTACAAATGCTTTTAAACAATCTCTGGGCAGTTTGCAAAGTAGAAGCTTTATTTGCATACTGCTGCCAACAATCTCGGCCTTTCTTTTATTGACCTCAAAAAGATGGAAGGCTGAGTCAACTTGAGCCCCATCAGGATCAAATTGCAGGCAGTAGGCAGAGTTTGCCTTCAATACTGTACCTTAAGCCCCTGTCACACTGCACCAATGGATGGAAAGAGGATGTAAAATGGAGAAAAACACTTGCCATCCATTGGTCCTCCATCCATTGGTTACACGAGGCTTCCATTTCTGTACTCACGCCTCCATTTTTGCTTCCTCTCTATCCATCCAGCATCCGTCTATTGACATTTCATCTGCTCAAAAGGTTTTGAGCTGCTCAAAAACTTTTTGAGCGGAAAATGTATCCAACGCGTCCATTCTGCATCCGCTAGGCATACGGACATCCATTCTGCATCCGTCGGCATCCGTTACGCATCCGCTACATCCTCGAGCATCCGCTGCACATCTGCGCAACTCAAATCCGCTCCAGAGGAAAACGACACAGGAGAAGCGGAATGGCCGCGAAATGGACGCACAGTGTTAGTAGCACAGACGGAGAAAGGATGAAAGCAGATGCAGCATGCGAAGAAAGCATTTAAAACAAAAAAAACGTTTGCAGAGGGACCTATATTGACATTAAGGATGTCTAAGGATGCCTAGAGGATGCAAAAGGACACCTAATGGAAAACCTATATTGCCTATAAAAACAGGGAGCAACTCACCTGGATCTCACTTTCAGACCAGCAGCCCTGCTGTGCAGACCTCTGCTGCCTTCATCTGCCTCTTGCTCTTCATGACACCATCCAGTCATGTCCACACTTGGATCGTAACAAACTCCTTTTGGTAGCCACCATCGTTCTGCAACAGTGCGAAGCATCTACAGCTCTGTGAATCTCACTACGGAGAAAAGGAGGTGGCCAAGAAGTGTCTGGGTCCGAAGATGGATCGGGAGAAGAGCAGAGTACGGACTGTACAACAAGCTCATGTGGAGCTCAGAACGAAGACCCTCGTGCATTCCAGAACTACATGAGGATGCCTCCAGCCATGTTTGACAAGTTGTTCAGTGGCTGACACCCAGATTGACCAAGCAGAGCACCAACTTCCACCCCAGCCTGGACCCTGGCTCAATGGGCACTTACTCTGCGCCACCGGCCTCAGGGACCATCTACAGGAGCATGCAGTACGGCTGGAAGGTGAAAACAACACCATCAGCATTGTGTCAGAGAAGTGGTGCAGGCCATCATCGAAGAATACCTGGAGGAGCTCCTCCAGTGCCCCCCACTGAAGAAGGAGGAGAGAAGAAAGTTGGCAGAGCAATGGTATCAGAGTGGAAATTCCAATACACCATTGGAGCCATAGATGGCAAGCACTTGGCCTGCAAAGCACCAGCCAAGTCGGGGTCCACTTATTTCAACTACAAGGGCTTCTTCAGCTCGTCCTCTTCGCCATGGTTGATGCTGACTACAATCTATGGACATCGATGCTTCAGGCAATGGCTCATGTTCAGATGCCCAGTATACAACGCCAGTCATCTCAAGGAGGGGCTGGAATGCAACCTCATCATGGGCTTCCAGGTCCAGACCCCTCTGCCCAATGACACGCAAGATGTGCCTTACTTCATCGTGGGGATGACGCCTTCTCCCTCAGAACCTACCTCATGAAACCCTACACCTCCAGATGCCTCACCCGTGAAGAGAGATCTTCAACTACAGGCTGTCCAGGGCAAGACGGGTGGTGGAGAATGCCTTTGGCATCCGGCCAACAGGTTCCAGTACTTCTCACTGTCAGGTGGAGCTCCATTGAAAATCCAGGAAATAAATACTTAGACTCTTTAGTTTTAGAGAAAAATATCTTTTACTGAAAGTGAAGTGGTAGCAACCAAAGAATTCTGAATCTGAGAAATTAGGCGCGCAATTTCACACTAGAAATGATGGAAATGTTCCCACCCTCAATAGTTCAAATGACACTTTCCAATTAGAAGTTGTGATAGATCATGTGGGCATCTCAGGTGATGATGAGGCCTCTGTCCGTTGACCTTGGCATATTTTGATAACGGGTTGCAGTTGCGCAGAGAGAAGAAAGCTAAGCGAGAAATAGAAACCTAACTCTAGCTTATGCTCCCCCTCCATTATTACAACATATGAATGTAACACCTCCAGCTCACTTCCCCAACTTATTCCTATCTCCCCTTCCCCCCCCCGTTACTTATGGCAGTCGAAAGATGCAAAGCAATAGCAGAAGATCTTGAAGGCTGACATTCGCCCTCCCAGAAAAAGGAAAATCATCAGTCCTAGAAGGGAGAGAGGAGAAAATAAAGACAATTATTAATCACTACACAATTACAAAACAACACACTTCTAAGGTTATCAAGATACTTGGAACGAAAATGCTTGACCAACTTAAGGGCTTTAACATCGGTTTCATTAACCCATTCGGCTTGTGAAGAAAGAAAATGTTTCCAGGCTACAAGGTACTGGAGTCAACCCCTCCATTTTGCGAGAGTCCAGAATTTCTTTAACTTCAAAATGTTGTTTCGCCTTCAATCAGTATTGGTATGGAAGTCAGCCTGGATGGTTCTTAAGTCAGAAGTATGTTCAGGTTTTAGCAAACTAACATGGAAAACTGGATGAATTCGTCGAAGAGTTTTGCGGTAAGGTTAGCTGGACTGTTACAGGATTTATAATCCGTTCAATTGTGAATGGACCAACGTACTTAGGACCAAGCTTCTTTGACTTTTGATGTGTCTGCAGGTATCTGGTGACAGGAAAACCTTGTCACCCCACTTTATATCTTTCTGGGGATCTTTCTTTCTGCAAATTTCTTATGAGCTGATGGCCTCATCTAATGCTTTGCATGTTACTGCCAGTTAAGTTGGAGCTGAGTATCCATTCATCCAGCGAATGGAGTAGTTTTTCACGAGGAAGTTCAGTATGGGAACGAAACTTGTCCCGAAGCCACTTTAAATGGAGTAAATCCAGTATGCTGTGTACGATTGTTATATGCCACTTTGCAAAATGGTAATAATTCAGACCAGTTATCTTGTTGATAATTTATGTAGCATCTGAGATATTTTCTAACACTGCGTAATCCCTCACAGCCCCATTGTTTGGGGGTGGTGGGCGGAGCTTAACCCTGGGCGAGCCTATTAATTTCAGGAACTCTTTCCAAAATTGAATAATTGGACCCCTCTGTCAGAGATTATGCGTTCCGGACACCATGTAACCTATTAGATATGTAATATAAAAGTTTAGCCAGCATTTTAGCAGAGGAATCTGAACAAGGTATGCAATGTACTTGTTTGGAAAACAAATCAGTCCACTACCCAGGATGACCGTGTTTCCACCACTTTCAGGCAATTCTACTATAAAGTCCATAGAATTTCCTCTTCCAGGGAGCCGTTGTCTAGCTACATTTTGTAACAATCCTACTGGCTTACCGAGAGGTCTCTTTGTGAAGCACAAACTGGACAGCTAGCTACATAAGCTTCAATGTCTTTCTTTAAAGTAGGCCACCAGAATTGCCGCTTAACCAGATGTAAGGTCTTCACAAATCCGAAGAGGCCAGCTGCTTTAGAATCATGAGTTTTGTAGATTGGCCCTCAGTACCTGTGGCACATACAACTTGGCGCCCAACCAAGCCAAACCATCTCTAATCGTATAGTTACTTGAATGAGCCAGGAACATTCGTCCAGTTTTAAAGCTTCTTTTAATTGTTCGTTAGTCATTCGATAAACACACTTCTTGTTCTTCTTTTGAGCTCTGGTGATCACTGGGGGGCTAGATGTTTGGCTGAGACAATTGGCTTTATCACCTCCTGGCGCTGTGCTATTATATTGAGGTAGTCTAGAGAGAGCATCCGCCATGAAATTCTTCCTGCCTGAATGTACTTCAATGAGAAATTGAACGCTTGAAGTACTGGCCCAGCGGACTTGTTCAAGGACGGCTTCTGGGCATTTTTAAAAGGTTCCAGATTCTTATGATCAGTCCATACCTCAAACGGGTTTTTGCTCCTTCCAGGAATTCTCCCGGTCAGCAAGGCCCAAAACGCAAAAAGCTTCTTCTCCCAGACGGCCCCATCTTCTCTCTGTTTCAGACAGCTACGGGGAGATGTACGCACAAGGCTGTAAAGTCCCTTTCTCATTGATTTGAAGTAATACCGCTCCAATACCACATCACTTGTATCGGCTTGAATCACGAAAAGGAGTGTCCATATCCGGGTGTTTCAGCACTGGTTCTGTAGCAAACAATCTTTTTAGCTTTTCAAAAGCGGCTTGGCACTCCATGGACCACTCCAGCGCTTTCCTGCCTTGGCTTCACCTCCCCTTTTGTTTTCAAGAGATTTGTGATGGGCATTGCTATCTTAGCAACGTCGGGATGAAATGCCGGTAAAATTTGCAAATCCCAAAAACTTTGAAGTTGTTTCTGGTGCGTGGTGGAGCCCACTCCAGAATGGCACGCACCTTCTCTGGATCCATCTCTAGTGCCTTCAGAGAAATGCATATCCCAAATAGTCAATTTTGTCTTGATGGAATTCACATTTTGAAATTTAGCATACAACTTACCGCACACAGTTTTTGTAAAAACCGACCGCACTAACTTCACATGCATCTAAAATCTCCGTGTAGATAAGGATATCATCAAGATAACCAAACCCCCCTGTATAAATGTTCATGTAACACTTGATGATCATTTGCATGAATACAGCTGGGCCCCTTGTAAACCAAAAGGAAAACTTGAATTTGGAAACAACCCATCACCAGTTAAAACGGTCTTCCACAATGTCTCATCATGCCTCCCATGATCATTTCTATTGGTTCCGTGACAAAACGAGCGGGCAACCTCCACCACTGATCCATCTAGTTGGCAAAAGAAAATGGGCATCTTCAAAGTTTTTAGCTTAAGCCCATTTTCTTCATACTCCGTGTTGATTATACACCTTGTGCACCCAGAATCTAACAAGGCTAGCATCTCCCCTTCGACCCCTGAATTGGTACCCTCATCTCACCGGAATGGTCATAGGCCCACGCTTGGACTTACCAGGAAAGTCGTCTCCGAGTCAGAAATCCTCCTCCTCAGAGGTCACTGGGTTCTGATTCCTCTCCTGCGGGAGGGGCGACCTCTGCTGTCTCTTTCGACTTTAGTGCTGTTTCGCGAGGCTTCGCTGGGGACCTTTCAGGTTTCTTTCCTTCCTTTGCGCCCCCTTGGCTCCAGCTTGACTCTGCAGTTCACAGCCTGGTGACCTTCCTTCCCGCATCGAAAGCAGGCCAAGGGGTGGGTCTTGCCACCACTCCTCCTTCGTGTGTTTAGGAGCCTCTTGAGGGCTGGGGGGGGAAAAAACTTGCTCCACCCATAACCTCCCCACTTTTACTTCGGATTAAATCAATTTCCACTTCTTCTGCCAGCAAGTACCACATCTGCAAATTATTGGGTCTCTTCTAGCAGTGCATCTCTGGTAACACATCTTCATTTAAACCATCTTTTAAACAGTTCTATCAGGGCTTCTTGGGGCCAGCCTTGAAATGCCTGCTAACTGTCCAAATTTTTGTGGGTGGAATCAGCCACAGACCTCCGCCCCTGTTTTATGTTTTCATCCTAATTTGGCCTTGCGCTCCTCCAGCGGGTCCTCAAAACTGGCCCGCAGTGCAGCCATAAATAGGTTTATAATTCAGCAACTGAGGAGCCATTATCATTATGCAAAATCACCATCCACTCTGCCGCTATCCCTCCAGAGCCCTGTAACACACCTCACTTTCGGCTGCTTCTGAGGGAAAATCCTCCCCATAACTCCTCCATATGGCTCCAAACTTGACTAGGAAAAATCCAAGCTTTGGATCCCCTCCTATTTTACTTCTATGGAGGCAGCCTAGGGACTCTGCCTTTCTAGGAATTCCACCTCCCGCTGAAGCCCCGGGGCTGCTGCTGGAATCGGGTTGATTTTGGAGAGGAGCTGCTCTGTTTCTCCTGGCTGGGCTTCTTCCCCTCCCCCTCAACCTTTGTGAAGCTTGAGTTGTGTCAAAGGCTCATCAGAGTGTTCGTTCCTGGCGTTGATGTCCAGCTGAGAGTTTTCCCTCTTTTCCTGTCCTCCAAGTGCTCCTCTTTCCACGCCGGCGGTAAGTTGTGGACTCCGGGGAAGGGGTGCCTTCCTCCGATCTTTCCAACCCAACCCCCACTGACCATCGCGGCTTTCACACTTGGACCTTTTCCAGACTGAACTCTCTAGCACTTTGGCTTCCTGACATCACAAAGAAGTTTGCCCTCCAGTTCTCCCGAATCCTCTTGGTCACTATTGAAGATACATGAAGTTCCAGGCCCGCCTCAGAGAAAATATGGGTATTCTCTCCGGGTGGCAGGTGGAGAGATTCAGAATAATGTCAGTGGAGCTCCATTCACAATATCCACGGAAAGAAAACTTAGACGTCTTTTGAGTTTAGAAAAAGCATACTTTTACTGAAAGTAATGTAGCCACCAAAGAGAATTCTGAAAGTCTGAAAATAGCGCCCAATTCACATCTAGAAGTGTATGGTAAATGTTCCCCAGCCCTCAATAGTTCAAATTGACACTTCCAATCTGAGAATTGTGGATATGATCATGTGGGCATCTTCAGTGTGATGATCGCCTCTGGCTCCGTGACCTTGGCAGATATTTTAGATAACGGTTGCAGTGCGCAGAGAGAAGAAGCTAAGGCGAGCAAAAGAAACCTAATTCTAGCTATTGCCCCCCCCTTTCCCATTTATCACAAACAGATGAATGTACACACCTCCAGCTCACTTCACCCAACTTATTCCTATTCTCCCTTGCCCCCCCCGTATAACTGTATGGCAGGTCAAAGACAAATCGCAAGTATAGCAGAAAATCTGAAGCTGACACCCACCACCATGCAGCCTATCGCCCACAGAGACCGTGCAGGGGAATTGTGGCAAGCTTGCTGCATCCTGCACCAATCTTATCGCACCCGCTACCCCGTCTTGCAGCAATCAGCTCATGACCTCCAACAAGCAATGGACATGGAGCCGGGGAATGGACGGCAAGGTCAAAACGATAGACACTGAGATGTGCAAGCTCCCAACAGAGCCTCACGTGAAGGAAAAGCAGCTTCAAACCTCCTGAAACACTGGTCAACTCCCCAGTATGGAGCAGTGGAGTGCCAGACAGGATATAGATGCTTAATGGAGATGCCTTCCTTATCCCTTCTCATCACACGGTTGAATTGAGCCATGTAGTGGATGCCTGCAAGAACAGGCATTTAATAAGAGTTGTTTTTATCGTTGACGTGTGGATCAATGATTACATTAGTAATGATAATTGAAGGGCCTATAGGTGTGCACCTGGAGGGGTTGACAGTACAGTCCCACTATGCTTGCACGGAGTTTATCATCCCCACCAGCTATCTCAACATCCACAGTTCTACACACCACCCACCAGCATTCTAACCCATCCCAAAGAGTATCCCTGCCGATCCCACAGCTATCTTAACCCATCCCACAGATATCCTAACCCATCCCCACAGGTAATCCTGCTATCCCACAGTATTACCCATCCCAAAGGTATCCCTGCCCACCCCAAATACTTGCCCCTCCTTGTCTGGCTCTCTGCCCTCCTTCATGTGGAGTGAGCTGCGGGGTGGAGCGTGAACTTTAGGAAGTGCTGCTCCTTTCTCCCACTGGCAGGGAGTCCTCCACGCATTCCGCCATGGTTAAAAACAAATCTGTCCTCGGTGTCTCTTGCCGTGGACACTCCACAGAACCTTCTGGAGACAGAGTGAAACTCTCGTCGCCGAAAGAGACTGCTCTCAGCCAGGCTCCAGAGAGAGAGTGTTGTGAGAGGGCCTGCTACCTCGGTGGATCTCACCTCCAATAGAAGCTGCACTCTGGCTATGACATAGTCTCTCTGTCTGTCAGCTGACCGTGGCCTGGCCAGATTTCTGAGGTGCACTTCCCCACAGGTGCATGTGCCTTCCAACAGCGGAGCACTTCCGAAGGCTAGCCCAGCCCTCCACCTTCTCTCTCCAAGCAGCTGCTTCTTTTGTCCCTGTAGAGCCTGTGCCCTTCCGCCATAGATATCATTCTCTCTCAGCCATTCCAGCACCTCATCCTCGTGTTCCTCTAAAATGGAGTATTGCCTCTTCTCCCGTTCTCGCCAATGCCTCTTCCTCCCTTTGGCAGACCTCATCAGAGGCTTTCCAGGTTGTAGGGGCTGCTCCTCACACCACCAGAGCAGCACCAGCAGCAGGACATCATCATCACACACACAGCAGCAGCACCAGCAGGATTCATCAGCAGCCAGCAGCAGCACAGCACCAGCAGGACCAGGATCATCAGCAGCAGAGTTAGCACCAGGAGCACCAGCAGCACAGGAGCACCAGCAGAACCAGAGCACGAGCAGAACCAGGAGCACAAGCAGACCAGCAGGATGAGCAAGACCAGGAGCACAAGCAGGACCAGCAGACGAGCAAGACCAACAGGACGAGAGCAGCTACAGCAGAGTAAGCACACAGAGAAGCACCACCGCAGAAGCAGCATCAGCAGCTCTCCCAGAAGCAGCATCAGCAGAAGCCCGCCACCAGGAGCAGTCCAGCAGAGTAAGCACCAGCAGAAGCACCACCGCCAGAAGCAATCAGCAGAATAAGCGACGAGCAGAAGCACCACCGCCAGAAGCAGCATCAGCAGAGTAACACGAGCTAGAACACCCACACCATAACCAGCATCATCAGCTCCTCCAGAAGCAAAGCAGCAGAACCCCAGCCCCAGAAGAGCGAGCCCGTGCTGCAAAAGCCCCAGCAGAAGCAGAGTGAGGGCCAGCGGGTGGAGGATGGCCCTGCCCTCTTGCCAGGGGGCTGGGCCAGCAAATGGCTGAGCTTCTCTTCTTCCCCATGGTTGTGGGGTTGCGGCTGGCAGCAAGGCTGGAAGCAGCAGGCAGGCAGGCTGCAGGAAGGCTGGCAGAGGCAGCGCAGTAGGCTGGCAGGAAGGCTGGCAGGAAGGCTGGCAGGAAGGCAAGCACCAAGGCTGGCAGGCAGACTGCAGGCAGGCTGCAGGCAGGCTGGCAGCAAGGCTGGCAGGGAAGACTGGCAGGAGCTGCAGGGAGGCTGCAGGGATGGCAGGCAGCAAGCTGGCAGCAGCATGCAGGGCAGGCTGGCAAGGCACTCGATGTGTCTGAAGCAGTCTTTTCCTCTGAATGGTTGACCTGCTTGGAGCTGCCTCCCTTTATATCCGCGCGGCTGATGCAATGCATCCTCCCCGCTATCCACAGATGAACGCAAGACATCCGCTAGGCTTCCGCTAGCATCTGCTAGCTTCCGCACTGCAATCCGCTCATCGCTAGCATCCGCTAGGCATCCGCTGTGCATCCGCTTCATCCGCTTGCCGTCCGTTCTGCATCCGCTGTATCCATTCCGCGTTCACTTTGCTGTGGCCCCCTGGAAGCCTTGCGGATGTGCCATCCGCTCCCATCTGCTTTCCACACTAGGCTCCTGTTCCGCATCCGCTTTCCATCCGCCTGCGTCCTCCCCCGTCCGTTCCTTCCGTGTTATCCGCTTTGTTATGCAAATTTTTTGCCCCTTTTGAGAGCGGATAACAATGGATGGAACATTTTTCTCATCCGCTGTGTCCTTTTTACTAACGTTTTGCGTCTGTCAGCCAGTGTGACAGGGCCTTTAACTATTGTGTCACCAGGGCTCTAGACAGTCATCTTATCCCTGTGAATAACACTGTGACTTAGAAAAGGAGAAGCTGCCCAGCTATCACTCCCTATGTGTTGATTTCTATGAGGAAATGTAGCCCATAAGATGCTAATGGATTATTCATAACTATCCGGTTCCCTATGGATACTTACATACACATGAGAGATCAGAATAAAAAGATATGGAATAAATTATTAACTTTCACACTACTTTGACAGCGAGTTCTATTCTAAATGTCAGTAGTAGTAAGTCACTTAAGAGAATTACATTTGCTTTCACCATGTTGGCAAATGGTTATTGAGCTATGATATTAATGGAGAAACCAACTTGATTACCACTGAGGAACACAGATTGAGTGAAATCCCAAAGTCCCCAAACTGAAAAAGGACCATAAATTTCTCACCTTAGTGATACCACAATATCAAGAGATAAATCTCATATGAACCAAAAAATTTTTAAAAAAACCTTCTCAAAAAAACCCCTGATAATGCTAGCCTCTTTTGTGCTGGCACTACTGGCTGCTAGCCATGCTTTGAGGTGGAGCTGTCACATCACAATGAGGAGGTTGTGAGTTTGATCCCAGGTAGAGGCTAATATTTGGAATAGACTCTCCTGTTCGAGCAGGGGGTTGGACTAGATGACCTCCAAGGTCCCTTCCAACTCTGTTATTCTATGAAACTTGAATTCCTACTACAGTGTGGTCATATGTAAACCAAGGCAGAACTTTTAGAAGATAGTTGTTTTGCCAATATCTTAAGAGAGCAATGGTTAAACATTTGGCACAGGTTAGGACTAAAAGAAGACAAGAGACACAGTGAAGTGAAATTTAGAATTCTAAGCATGATACAGAAAGGTGAGCATGGATGAGTTGAAGCTGGAAAAATTTGTCAGTGTCTGCTTTTTTGGAGTAAATCCAATAAAGCAGTCAAATCACAGCTGTAGCATTTTATTCCTTAGGATTAGCTCTTCTGTTTGGTTTTTGTTGCCAAAGTTTCTCAGATCTATCATGCTTCGATCCTTGTTATTGAACCTTTATCACATTCTTCTGCTTCAGATTGGATGGTTGGACTTTGAATCTGAGAGGTTATCAATGGGTGCAGACAAAACAATCTCAGGATTAGCTGAAACTTCTCAATTAGAAACTTCAATTTTAATAGCTTCACCACTACTAAAATCATTCACCACTAAATATTGTCCCTACCTTCCCTTAACTTCACTTTCTTCCCATGCTCCTCATCAAAGGACATGTTCAACATAGCCATAACACTGACATAAGTCTTTCACTGAATCTTGGAATAGTAATCATTTGAAAGAGAAGTGAATGAGATCAAGAAAGGAGAGAAAACACTGGATATTTTTAAAGTTCTCCATAAATTTTCTCTCTATATAACTTTCTAGATAAAAATTACTAAATTGGCCATTAATAGAATCCACTGATACCTGTGCAAAACAACATTTATCTACCAAAAAAGAGATAGATTGAGGTAACAATTAACAGTAACTCTGTTTAACAATTGACACACAATTACACAGAGTTACTGTCCAGGCTTTTTAATAGAAAACAACTTCTGTTCTGTTTACCTTAAAATGTTACAAACTCTCAGGTTAAAGAGAAACTATGCTTAGTTGATTAAAGAACAGTAATTAAAATAATTATATAAGATTTAGACTCATTCATGCTATTTGGATTTGCCAATCCTGGTTATTAATTCCTGATCTTAATCCATTGTAGGCAATGGTTATAAATCATTATTCATCAAAGTTTGTTAACAACAGTATACTCCATTCTTCTTGGTTGGTTCTATTAAGAGAAAAATCTTTTTTGTAGTATTCACCAATAAGTTATTCTCTTGCATGAAATGTGTTTTCTTAAAATACAATTTGACTTAACATGTAAAATAGATTTCCCATCAACTTGACAGTTGATGTAAAGTAAGTAGGACATGCAAGCAAACAGTTTGGTAATCTACCTAAACAACTTTCATTTTACATATTCCTATAACAGGCTGAACATATTCTTCAAAGCAATTCTTCTTTGGAATATGAAAAACTTCACAGTTCACTGTTATAACATGTAGCTGAAGTACATCACAAAATCCATAGCAATCTAGACCTACATATTTTTCCTTGAAATGTTACAGTCTCTGACAATGGGGGAAATACCCCTTGAAGCTTACTATTAACTCCTGGAATCATTCAAATCTGAATGCTAAGTCCCAATGCACAACATTAATCACATTAACTAACATTAATCCTATCACTTGCTGGGTCAATGGATGAAATGCCAAGCAATTGAAATGATAATTTGGATAACACTGAATCAACATTTTTGTCTCAGAATGCAGTGTATGATCCTAAGATTAGCTGATACACATGGAAACTTCATGTGTCATTCTGAAATCTAAAAGAAATGCATAGTTTACAAATGCATGATTTATAAGAGGCTTGTTTACAAAATAATCAAACATTGTAGGCATGTCCTACTGAATATCAACTTGGAGAAGGTGTGTGTGTGTGTGTGTGTGTGTTCTTTCCAACTTCCAGCATGTGCTGAGAGAATAATGGAGAATATAAAACGTCCTTATGTCCCAAGCCAGTACTGGATGCAAATAAGCTTTTGAGAAGGCAGATCACAATGTTTGTATTTCTATATGATTTGTGATTTAGAAAAATAAGTCTAGGAAAGAAGAATGGGACATTCATGGTCAATCTTACAGTTCAGGTTGCTGTGCCAGTTGAGATAGGTGGGAGATAGATAACAAAACAAATGGAATTCCTTTACTCTCATTTGTAAGGCTTTTGCCATATTTCTTTTTTTTCTTTTTTATAAAGTTTTATTGAGTTTTAACAAAACAAATAAAACATCTTATTTGAGTATAGCATGGTTCTGGTTATCACATTTCCATACAGACACAACTTCATATGCATATTCATCCTATATATTCAACTTCATATCTTATTACTCTTTTTCCAACTTCTCACAGTTTCTCCCTTTACTTCTCTTAATTTTCTTTTATAATTATCTCATTTTCTTCTTATTTAACCTTCTTAAAAAGCAAAATTCCCTCTATGATTGCTAATCAGAGTGCAACACCTCTAAGACTTATTGTCATTATCATATAAAATTTCATTAAACATTAAATTTATGCATTCTAAAAATTCAAACATTCATATTTCTAATATCTATTTTATATCATGTAAATCTCATCATTCAGACTCTGCTTGATACTTCCCCTTAAAAATGTAAAAAGAAAAATTCTAAAAAACATAGCAAAAACAATATTCAGTACATATATATATGTATATATACTTTTTTAATGCAGTAAAAAAGCTGGAACATACCTCCTCACTAGTCCAACACATGAAAACCACAGGTCATGGCACCAAAACCCTAGCCACTATAGAAAACCCCAGCCACCAGAATCATCAGAGAAGCACAGAGATTTGAAAAAAGACCTTGACAGCATGAATAGAAGAGATGATTCCAGCAGACTTGTCAATCATTTGGAAGCCTGCACTCTCAATAGAAAAATTCTCCACACCACAAGCCAGGCAAACACCTGGGCACAAACAGACTCCCCCTGATACCTCCAGCTCAAAACACACCCCAACCAGGCATCCAGATGAAACCTAGCTTCCTAACAAATGATAGCCGTTCTTTCAAGCGAAGCCAAGCTGCACTGAAAGCCTCCAATATAGGAACTCAGTGTTGCCAACCAATCAAAAGCACAAAAACAGACAGACAGAAACACCAATCAAACAAACTCCAAGTCCAATAAACACAGACCAAGACTCCTAACCAATCAGGATGTAGCAAAAAGCATCCTGGTACAGCAAGAGGCTAGCCTCAAATTTAAAACTAACAGCTGTGACAGCCTGACCCACATACAAACTCAATACAGAAGCCTGATGATGGCAGAATTCATTCTAGTACTGGTATGAGCCTGGTAAATCTTTCACATTTCTTTTCAATATTTATCAATCTTTGAAAACAGTTGAAATGTTTCCCTCCCTTCTTCATAATTACTTAACAGTTAATAGCATACCATTGGATAAACATACATAATCAACATCTTATAAGTTATTTACTATTAATAAACAACATAATTATTCAAATTCATTCCAATAACTGGTATAAATTTCCTTATAAATCTTTCACATTTCTTTTCAATATTTTATCAATCTTTAGAAACAATGTTTTCCTCTCTTCTTATTATTGCATTAATTATAAATAAACATACCATTAACAATACCATTTTATCTCATAGATTATTTACTTATTTCATTTCTAATTCATTACAGTATTCTACTGTCACAAACACTATCTTTGCAGAATCCTCACTTTTAAGTTAATTTAGCCATTGTCTCTGTGTTTTCTAGCTGAGCAAATACCTTTAATCGGAATACCTTAAAATTAAATACCTTTAATCCTTTTTCTTTATTTCCTGTTTTTGTCCCTCATGAGTTCTTTCCCTTTCGATCTTCCCCCCCTTTTTCTCATCCCTTTTTTTATACCCTTCTCTCTCTAATTTTCCTTTCTGCTTCTCCTTGTTGTTATACTTCCTTTTCAAACTATTTTTCTTTTTGGCTGTTCCCCTTAATCTCAAACTTTTAACTCCTTTTCCCCTTCATTACTACACTTTGCATTATTTGATCATTGAAAATGGCTTCTTCTTTGTCCCGCCCTTCTTCTTGCTCTTGAAGCTTTCTCTTTTGCTTTTCACAGTTTAGGATCTCCATTTCAAGAAATTCAAATGTGAAACCAAAGGATCTTTCTCCCTTTTCTGCATCTTTTTCCTGTTTTTTAAGACTCATCTTCAATTCCTCCAGGAACGATGCCATTTTAAACACTTTTGAACAACCATTTTAAGTAAAAACAGAAGCAGAAAGAAAAGACCAATGCCAAAAAACACCTTTTTTTACATCACCAGATGATCCCAGACTGCTCCTTCTTGTTTCTTTCCTTTACTTTTCCTTTCCGTAGATTACCGTATCCTTGGGAGTCTTTAATCCTCTTTATTTTTCCAGGTGGCACTCCATTTTTCCGTTATTCCAAGTTCCAGCCTTTTGCCTCCACTCTTCTCCTTTTTAGGGCTTTAAAATAACCAAAGAAAGAATCTTTATTCTCTTTTTGACACTTAAATTTCAGCTTAATGTTGCCTATTAGTGTCAAGGTAAATTAGTACAGGTTTCTTTCCACATCATTTGCAATTGTCAATATAAAGGTTTAAAAAAAGGGTTTTTAACCTCCTTCACTGCTTAAAAGTCTTCTTTCAGAAATATCCCTCTAAGTACTTTTAGATTCAGGGTACTTTGCTTAAATGTTCTGTGTTGTTTAGCCTGGTCTGTCCTGCTTTCCTCTTTGCCTTTCTCCTGCGCAATCTTATCCAGTCTGTTTCTTCTTTGAGGTGGCCATTTCTGACCACTGCTGCAACCGTCTTCGGGAAAGGGAGTTTAGAACAACCAAGGAGGAGAGATGCAGCTCCCCTCCACTTGGTTAGCAGTCTCCCCCCCTTCACCATCTCTACGGGGTGGCTTCAGCCCCAAATCCAAAGAATTGGGGTGCTCCAGTGGCAAGCACAGATCAAAACTGCGCATGATTGTGGATTTCGGTCTGTCACTGAAGAAACCCAAACCGGAAGATGCTTTAGCCATATTTCTGAATGCATCTATACCTATGATGGCAAATCTATGCATGCATGCCACAGGTGGCAGGCAGAGCCATTTGTGTGGGCATGCAAACCCAGCCAAGCTTACCTGCACTGTGCATGCACACATCTCCCAGCTGATTTTTCAGCCCATTTGAGGCCTTTTTCAGTCTCCCAGAGGCTCGAGGGAAGCTTCTGCAGCCTTTCAAGGCTGAAAAACAGGGCCCTTTTGTCACTTCCTGTATTTCCAGAAACATTGGAAGTGATGAAATGGGTCAATATTTGGCCTCCAAAGGCTGCAGAGGCTTCCCTTGAGCCTCTGGGAGGCCGAAAAAGGAACTCAAACAGGCCAAAAATCAGTTGGGAGGTATGCAGAGCAGTAAGAGGGCAGCAGGGGATGGGGGGTGAGATCACATTTGCATGTGTGGGGGGTCTCATTGCCTTCTGGGTGCTGCACATGAGTGCCCGCAAGCACATGCACAATTTTTGGCACAGGTGCCCCAAAAGGTTAGCAACCACTGATCCATACTATAGGGATTCCCAAACTTTTCTATACCCTGCACCCTGAGAACATGTCTGATATATTCTCACACCCCTAAAAAATAAACAAGTATATGCATATAATTATACATATACATTTCACTTTGAAACTTTTAAACCCAATATACCCCCTGGTATATTGTCTCACACCCCCGGTTGGGAACCCCTATAGGCATCTCTTTTTCTAAAAGCTCAATAAATATCTTCTTGTGAGTTGCATACATATGTTTCTGTGATTGTGCCAATGTTGCTCTTTTGTGTATTGATAATTATTTGTACCTTTCTGATAATTCTGGACATCATTTAACTATCCCATCAAATTTCTAACCTTTCCCACGAGCTGCTGTGAACTGATCCTAACAATGAAAATAAGACCAAAATAGTGTAAGTAGGATGCAGCTCTCTTTTATCAGTCAAACCTTTCTATGTTACCTTTAATTTTATGTCTGAGATCTGTAAAGGTTGGAACATATACAGAATATTTGCATAGCCAGCCCCTTAAGCTGTTCAAAAGTCTTATCAATATAATACATCATAAAAGTAAAAGCTCTTGCCTAACTATAGTAGAGGGATATCTAGCACATAATCAGGACAATCCAGAGATCTGCATTTTGGGCACCTCTTGAATATTAATTCACCATAGAATCAATATGCCTAACTGATGCTGTGCTTATTTAATTAGAACACCAGACAGATATTCTGATCCTACAAGTAAACTAACCATTGCTACTTCCTTTCAATTGTCTTCTACTTATTATTATTAGCAATTTCAGACAACTTCACTTGTCTCCAATTACTTGTCCATGCTTTGGCAAAGTGGGTGTGCTCTGAATCATTCAGTGAATTGTATCTTCTTGGGGGATCAAGAAGTGTATCTTCTGTCATGTATTCTGCTTCTGGATTAGCATCCTCCTGGAAGTAAACACAGTGTCAGGGTTCCAAGTAAAAATCCAAATGAAATCAAAACTCCAAAGCCAGGGGCTTCCTCAAAGTAAAGATTTATCAGGCATGTCATATTGGCACGGTTGTGAAAACCTGACTCTGAAGTTCCCTGGGTTTTCCCCACCCAATTCAAAGTCCAAAGTTCTTTCCCCCTCCCCCCCCCCATTACACATACCCAGCACCCAGCAAATGCCCCAATCACCCCATCCTGGGTAACTCCCCTCCATGTCCTTCCAGTGCTGATGACAGTGTCCTTGATTTCCCAGAAGAAATAAATGTTATTTTGGCTAAATATTTCCCCAAGTATCTCTACTCCTGCCTCACTTTCCCATAGCTCCATCCAACCTTGCTGTGGCAAGCCTTTAAGGGACCTGTCACATTGGCCGACGGATGCAAAAATGTTGTAAAAAGGACACAGGCGGACGAGAAAATGTTCCATCCGTGTTATCCTGCTCCTCAAAAAGTGCCCCAAATTTTGCATAACCAGAGCGGACAACAATGGAAAGGAACGGAACGGGGGGAGCATTTAGAGGGGATGGAAAGCAGATGCTCCATGGAAGCCTAGCGGATGGAAGCGGATGGAAGCGGATGGCACATCCGCAGGGCTTCCGGGGGAGCACAGCGAAGCGGACGCGCAATGGAAGGAACGGATGCAGAGCGGATGCCTAGCGGATGAAGCGGATGCCAATCATGGAAGCCTAGCAGATTGCCTAGTGGAATGCTAGCAGATGCAAAGCATTCACTGCGCATGCGGGGAAGGATGCATTGTGGTCAGCCGCCGCAGATATATAAGGGAAGCAGCTCGCAAACGAAGGTCACCATTCAGAAGGAAAAGACCTTCTGCCAGACACAGCTCCAGCCAGCGACAACCATGGGGAAAAAGAGGAACCTACCTTGCCATCTTCTGCCAGCCCTGGCAAGAAGGACAGAGCCACCATCCCACCACCCTGGCCCTGACTCTGCTTCTGCTGGGGCTTATGCTGTTGGGGCTGACTCTTCTGGTGCTGAGCTTCTGCTGCACTGGCTCTGGTGCTTCTGCTGGTGCTTACTACTGCTGGTGCTTACTCTGCTGGCACTGCTCCTGGTGCTGGGGCTTCTGCTGGTGCTTACTCTGCTGGCGCTGCTCCCTGGTCCTGCTGGTCCTGCTGGTGCTCCCTGGTGGCTCCTGGTCCTGCTGGTCCTGCTGGTGCTGCTGGTGCTGCTGGTCCTGATGGTGGCTCTAGGTGCTTACTCTGCTGCTGCCTGATCCTGGTGCTGCTGGTGCTGCTGGTCCTGCTTTTGCTGCTACTGTTGTTCTTGCTGCTGGTGGTGGTGGTGTGGAGGCGGCGCCCTACACCTCGAAGCCCTCTGATGAGGGCCCATATGGCCCTTGCCAGAGGAGGAAGAGGCATACGCATGAACGGGAGAGGAGACAAATACTCCATTGAAGAGGAACATGAGGATGAGGTGCTGGAATGGCTGAGGGAGAATGAGTATCTATGGTGGAAGGAACACAGGCTCTATCGAGACACCAAAAGGAAACAGGCTGCTTGGAGAAAAGAAGTGGAGAGCCTGGGCTACACTTCGAGGTGCTCCTCAGCTGTTGGAAGCCACATGCATGCCTGGTATGGGAAGCTGCACCTCAAGAAAATCTGGCCAGGCCGCGGTCAAGCTGACAGACCAGAGAACCTAAGTGATGGCCAAGTGCAAGCTTCTTGGAGATGAATCCGCCACTGAGGAGCAGCCCCTCTCACAAACCCTTTTCTCTCAGGCAGCCCGCTGAAAGCCAGTCCTCTTCTGGCCAAGGTCATGTCCTGTGTCCAGGCAGGTATCTGTGGAAACCCCCCCGACAGCTGCACTCCCTGTGGCGGAGTGTGTGGAGGACCCCCATGACACAATGGGAGCAAGAAGGGGCACTTTCACCAAAGGCCAACCTTAACATCCACCCCAGCTCCACCTCCACAGAAAGGCAGAGAGGCAGAGAGGCAGACCAGGGGCAGAGCCACACTGTCCTGCTGGAGATCAGGCCACCATCAGAAGCAGCGTAGATCTCCCTCTCAGCTGGTACACACCGACGTCCCCATCCTCCAACCGCAAGCTCTTCCTCACCTACATCAACCAGACCCTCATGAACAGTCGAATCAACAGTACCAGGTGGAAAAGGACAGGATCACCGGTCTTCTCCAACCCTCCAGAGCCAGCTGAACCTGCTCCACCGCCAGTCCAGGCCTGCTCCTCACACCCAGGTGATGTCACTGTCCTTCAAGGCTTTCCACAGGCCCTCACTCCCAAGGCTACGGCTACCAGGATCTCCAGCAAGCACAGGCAGCCCTCCAGTCCAGGCACAGGTACATCAATACGCCACTGGTGCCACCGATGCCACTGATGCCACTGATGCCAGCCACGCCACAGATGCCAGCCATGCCACAGATGCACCCAATGCCACTGATGCCACCCATGCCACCGATGCCAACCCATGCTCAGCCTCGCTCAAGCTGTAGAACAGACATCCCCACTACACTGCTCCTTCCTCCACCCTACAGCCAAGCCGGCCTCAGAACATCTGTCATCGGTATTGGGGCTAACCCCCCATGTCCTGGAGGAAGGGGCTCTCAACATCACAGGACTGAGCCAGCTCTCTGAGAGCTTCCTCCACACACCGTCCCCTGTTGTCCTCTTCAGGGCCAGGCACCCCAATGATGCCTCAGACCAGCACTCCAGCAAGCAGCCACTCCACAGCACCTGGACCCTTCACCCCTGAAGACTGGGGCACACCTCAGAGTAACCAAGAAGAGTGAGAGAGACTGGGTGGCAACCTGTTGACTTTATCTTTGCCTTTGGAACAGCTTGGAACTTGGGTCATTTTCTTTTACAGCTTGTTTTATTTAAGAAAGATTATCTTTGCTTCAAACACTTGCTTCATTTATTTTGTTAAATAAAGTCTTGTGGAAACTTTTAGAAAATGGTTTAAGCCTTTGCATGCATGTAGGATGGGTAAGGATAGCAGTGGGATGGCAGGGATACCTTTTGGGATGGGTAATAGACTGTGGGATGGGCAGGGATACCTTTGGGAATGGGTAATAGCTGTGGGATGGGCTGCGGATACCTTTTGGAATGGGTAATAGCTCTGGGATGGGCAGGGAATACCTTTGGGATGGGTAAATAGCTGTGGGATGGGCAGGGATTCCTTTGGGATGGGTAATAGCTGTGGGAATAGATAACCTCCCAGTGCAAGCATCGTGGGACTGTATGGTCCACCTCCCAGGTGCCATACCTTTGGCCCTTTATTATTAATAACAATGTAATCATTGATCCACATATTTCAACATAACACAACCTCTTTATTAAATGCCCTGTTCATTGTAGGACCACTCAACATACATGGTCCAATCTCATCAGTGTGATGAGACAGGCTGAAGGAAAAGCATCCATTTAGCATACTTCATCCTGTCTTCCACTCCACTGCTCCAGCTGGAGAGTTGCACCAGTCTTTCAGGAGTTGTGTTGCTTCTTCTCTTCATGTGAAGTCTGTTGGGGCCTTGCACATCCACAGTGTCTATCAGGTTTTCACCCTTGCCTCCATTCACCAGGCTCCATGTCCCCATTGCCTTGTTGGAGGTCCACGAGCCTGTTCTGCAACACTGGGTAGCGGGTGTGCAATGAGATTGGCAGGATGCAGCAAGCTTCCCACGATGTTCCTCACGGTCTCTGGGCGATGCTGCATGTGGTGAGAAAGTACCTGGACCTGTTGGCCAGGCATGCCAAAGGCGTCCTCACACTACCCGCCCTTGCCCTGGAAAGCCTGTAGTTGAAGATCCTCTCTTCACGGGTGAAGCATCTGGAGGTGTAGGACTTTGCAGGCCATGTGCTTGCCATCTATGGCTCCAACTGTGCCTTCTGATACACTGTTCTGCAACTTTCTTCCAGCCTTCTTCAGTGGAGGGGCACGAAGGAGCTCCCGAGGTATTCTCGATGAATGGCCTGCACCCCTTCTCTAACACAATGCTGATGATGTTGTGTGGCACCCTCCAGCCATACTGCATGCTCCTGTACGTGGTCCCTGAGGCCAGGTGGGCGAGAGTGAGTGCCACCTTATGCCCAGGGTCCAGGCTGGGCCGGAAGTTGGTGCTCTGCTTGGTCAACCTGGGTCTCAGCCACTCCACAACTTCGTCAAACATGGCTAGCAGCATCCTTCATGAAGTTCTGGAATGCACAAGGGTCTTCGTTCCTCAGTTTCCACCATCAGCTTGTTTGTATCAGTCCGTACTCTGCTCTTCTCCCGATCCTCGTCAGACCCAGACACTCTTGGCCGCCTCTTTTCTTCACGTAGAACAGGTGAAAGAGCCTGTTAGATGGCTTCGCACTGTTGTTGAATGATTGGTGGCTACCAAAAGGAGTGTGTGAAGATCCATGGTGGAGATGACTGGATGCTGTGGAAAGAGCAAGAGCCAGAATGAAGGCTGAAGAGGTCTGCACAGCAGGGCTGCTGGACTGTAAGTGAGATCACAGGTGAGTTCCTCCCCTTTTTATAAAAATATAGGTTTTCTGCTTGGTGTCCTTTGCATCCTCTAGGCATCCTGCATATATCCTAAATATCTGCGAAACGTTTTTTTCCGTTTTAATGCTTTGTATGCAAGCTGCATCCGCTTTATCCTTTCTCCGTCCATGCTAACTAACAGCGGGTGTCCGTTCCATGTCTGTTTTGTTTCCTCCCTGTGTCCATTTTCCGCTGGAGGCGGATGCAAGTTGCGCAGATGCACAGCGGATGCCTAGCCGATATAGCAGATGCGTAACGGAATGACAACGATGTGAAACGAATGGTCCCCGTATGCGTAGCGGATGCAAAATGGACGCGTTGGAACATTTTCTGCTCAAAAGTTTTGTGCAGCTCAAAACTTTTTGAGCAGATGAAATGTCAGTAGACAGGATTCTGGATGAATAGAGAGGATTAAAAACGGATGCAAGTGAGTACAGAACGGAAGCATCGCGTTAACCAACGGATGGCAAGTGTTTCTCTCCGTTTTACATCCTCTTACCATCCATTGGTGCTGTGTGACAGGGGCTTTAATGAGTATCTTGTTCACCATAGTAGAATGCTCTGTTAATTGGTATAGTCTCCCACAACTAACTTTTATGCTCATCTGCCTCTATCTAATGCTTCTATCATCCTTTTAGACTCTGAATATAATAGAATAGAATGGAATGGAATGGAATGGAANAGAATAGAATAGAATAGAATAGAATAGAATAGAATAGAATAGAATAGAATAGAATAGAATTCTTTTTTGGCCAAGTATGATTGGACACACAAGTAATTTGTCTTGGTGCAAATACTCTCAGTGTACATAAAAGAAAAGATACATTGATCAAGAGTCAAAAATCATCAGGTGGAACACTTAATAATAGTTATAGGGTACAATAAGCAAACAAATCATACAAGGAATAAGTCAATATAAAGCAATATAAAGCAACAAAGTTACAGTCATACAATTACAAGTGGGAGGGGATGGGTGATAAGGAGTGATGAGAAGATTAATAGTAATAGTAGTGTAGACTTTGTAAATAGGTGGACAGTGTTGAGGGAATTATTTGTTTAGCAGAGTGAGGGCATTTGGGAAAAAACTGTCCTTGTGTCTAATTGTTCTGATGTGCAGTGCTCTATAGCATCGTTTTGAGGATAGGAGTTGAAACAGTTTATGTTTGGGATGTGAGGGGTCTGTAAATATTTTCACAGCCCTCCTTTTGACTCATGCAGTATGCAGGTCCTCAATTGAAAGCAGGTTGATAGTATTTTTTTTCTGAAGTCCTAATTATCCTCTGAAGTCTGTGTCTGTCCTGTTTTAAACACCTATTTTATATGTATATGTTGTTTTAATATATATCATTTCCAAATCTTCTCTATTTTTTTCCTTTTTCAGACTCAGATGAATGTTATATGCTTTTTAATTAACTGTAGTCACATTTTTTATGCTGGTGTATGACTATGATAAAGATTTCATTTTATTCGATTCAGGGTTTAAGATTATATTAACTCATTAAGCAATGGTCATCATTATAACTATTTATAGGAAAGGGAAAAACTTATGAACATAGGAAAAGGGATGGATTTCTCTTACTGCTCCTGAAGGACAGGAGAAAAGTGTATTAACATGGCTGTAAAGAAAGAAAAAAAACCTAAAAATTAATGTACCAAAGACCAACATAGCTGTGTTTGACAAGGAAAACAAGAATGAATGATTGCAAGTTATATTCAAAAAAAGAGGGAAAATGGTGCTGATAGATAAATCTGTATAAATTGGTGTAAATTTTACTGATGGTGAAAAAATGAGTAGGAAATTTTCAGAGGTGAAAACACTGGTAGTGGGGTAATACATTGTATATAGTCTATGAGAAAGGAACATTTGCTGAAAGAAGCAGGAAATGCCTAGGTATAAAATCACACTTCTACCTTGGAAATGAGAATTGGGAATGTCAGGAGAAACATAAAAGCAAATTAAATGCAGTACAAATGGTGGGAGGTGTCTGTGATAGAACAAGGAGAGATGATCAGTATGGAACAGAAAGAATATAGTCTGAACTATAGAGTGAATAGAGAATTCATAAGATATGCAAATATTCATTGAAAGTCCATATTTAATATATTGTTTGAAATGAACATTATTTGTTTCAGATAACTAGCTTACTTTGGGTTTATACATTCACAACGCAAAGAAATTGTATAAATATATGCTATGATTGACTTCATGGTTTATGGTTAAAGAATGAGAGAATTAGTGAGGGATACAGAATTGATTATTGCTTCTGAGTATGAGCCAGGCTATCGTGATATTATTTATGTGTTTGTTTATATATTCAGTATATTATGATACCAATCTCAGATAAATGTCTCTGGGCAGCTAACAATTAAAACAAATAAAAAATAAAGTAGAATAGAATAAAGTAGAACTTTTATAAAGTAGAATAAAAACCAAATAATTGTGTTTTTAAAAACTGCATAAAATGGCAGCCAATTATTTTTGAAGACCACATAATCAGCACAACCAGACAATAGGCTCACCCTCACTCTCAGGGCTGAAATACCAAGTTTTTAATGCCTTGCAAAAGGCCAGTAGGAATGAATAAATCTCGAGAAGTGGGAATACTGCTGAGGAGCTGGTCATATTTATGATATCTTAATATCTTACAGGCACACAGTAACAAGAGATGAGCCTCTTTCAGACTGAGCATTAATATTGTGCAATTCTAGTGTCAATTGCCAGGGACTCATCCTATTGTTATATGGGTGCACACCAGAGGTATGGTTTGATACAGATAAAAAAATTGAAATAAGAAAGAAAACATGTACTCAAATAAGAGTAAAATTGTGTTTTGAGATGATCATCAAATCTTACATAGCTCAAGCATGTACACCATAATGTTCATATTGTGGGATTATCATTTGTGTCAACATAAGTTTTAAGAATGTGGGAGGAAAGAGAAGAAATATCCATTGCATCTGACAAAAAATGTTCCTGCTAAAACATTGTCAAATGCTTAACTTTTTAAGATGTTAGCATGTCATTTCTTGTCACATCAATTGTTCATCTGGAGATTTTCAGGCAGTACATTAGAAGACTGCTACAGAGGTACTATCAGGGTTCATAAATAAGATATAATATGGTTCATATTTTATAAGATAGAGTTTTATAAGCTTTCTATAGTTATGAAGGGAGAGGAGAAATTGATCTCTGCAGTTTGAAATTGATCTCTAACAGAACATTCTTTTTGTTTACGGTCAACCCAAATTTATTTATTTTGAATTCTCAATTCTGCTTTTATTATTTTTATAAATAACTCCTTCTCTTTTCTACTTACCCCACAGCAACCCTGTAATCTGAGTTGAGATGAGAGAGAGTGACTGGCCTAACATCACTTAGCCTTAACTTTTATGCCAAAGGTGGGACTAGAAATCAGAGTCTTCTGGTTCCTAGCCTGGTGCCTTAACCACTAATCAAACTGGCCCCTTTATTGAAATTATAACCTCTTCATTTTCAATTTCATTCTATAGATGTTGTGCATTGACAATATATGTTTGATGGAACACATCAACTTTAAAAGCTATCCAACTTCTTGCAGCATATTGATGACTTTAAGGTGATAATTACTTAAGCGTTGCAATATTTGTATCTTAAGCTCATGTTATTATTAGACTTCAGCATTTTTATGATTGGTTTAAAATACATACCAATGAAAATGGCATAACTCTTCCTAATATTTCATCCAAATGGTATTAAAATGATGTTTTCTTTTCTTCAAGGTATGTGTCAGCCAATACTAGAAACAGGATCCTTGCAGACAGTGATTCAAGGAGGCAGTTCTCTGATGTATGTTTATTCTTCTTCATCCTAACATTTTCCACAGGTAGAAAATCTGCTTTTCAGATTAATGAATACTATCATGGATCAAACACAGCAACCAGAGGTAACTGGATGATTTTCATGTCCATATTAATTGGGTCCTGCCACCTTTAACGCGAACACTATAACAGAGTTGGAACAGAGTTTGAAAGTCTTCTAGTCAACCCTATACCAGGAGACCTTATATCTTTCTGAACAAATGGCTGTCCAATCTCTTAGAAACCTTCAGTGATGGAGAACCCACAAATTCTGGAGACAAGCTGTTTCACTGATTGATTGTTCTCACTGTCAGATTCTTCCTTTGGTCTTCCATGCAAAGGAAGTTTGCCAACAATGTTAGAGTGATAGGTAGAGTGTCTTTCCAGACCTAAGAATTCCTACACCATGTGATGTATAAAATTTTATTTGTAGTTTTTTATTTAACATTCATAAGTGTTTATACATGATAATAATCTTTCAACTTCTAACATTTATGTATACATAGTAATTATAATATTTTATATTATGTCTCAGTATATATAATACTGTTTCCCAATTTCTACTTTCTATGCCTATTTTCTAACTCTTAATGAACTCTTAATAATGAATTACCACATTATGAAGTATTCTATTTCTAACCAACATTTTTTGTCCTTTTTAGTATTTCAATTCTTTTTTTTTTTAATAAAGTTTTATTTGGGTTTTCACACACACAAAATACAAGTAAAACATCTTTTTTGAAAATAGCCAGCATGGTCAACGGTTTGAACTTCTTCATACAGACACAATCTCCATATTTCATGCTAATTTTTGTGTTCTATTCCATATCTTATACTATTTCCACATTTTTATATAGTTTTTCCCTCTTTTAATTTTTTCAGTTTTATTTTAATTGTCTCATCCTAATTCAAATCATTATATTTTATACTTCTGTCTGTTACAATTTCATATTATCTTTTCTCATTAAACAAATTTTCTCCTGTAGTTACTAATTGGAGTATGACACCTTTATATCTTTCAATTATATTCATTCAACTCTTATTTAAACTTCAGTATGTACCTTAAGGTTATGACCTCAATATAATACTATAATACATAACTTCCAATCGAATTTCTGCTTGGTACATTCTTATATATACACACTGTATTCTTT
Organism: Laticauda laticaudata; assembly: GCA_004320025.1. Taxonomy (NCBI): domain Eukaryota; kingdom Metazoa; phylum Chordata; class Lepidosauria; order Squamata; family Elapidae; genus Laticauda; species Laticauda laticaudata. The sequence continues at coordinate 5,924 of BHFT01030078.1, read as the reverse complement.
TTAAAAAAGGATTACAAATATATGTAATTATAACCCCTCATTCCATTCCAATTCAGTTGTATTATTAATAACATTAAAGTCTTAACATCTTCAACATTTCTTTTCAATTAAATATCATACTTCCTTAAGACATATATAATCTCCAATAATTAATTTTTCCCTTATTTCTCTTCACATATGTTTTGTAAATCATTAAATATTCATTTTGTTACATTTATTTATTGACAAGCATTCCACTAGAGTTATGATAACCATTTTATCAAACATTTTTAATATAATTGTTTCATATTTTCTGAAATTATTTCTATTTCTAATATAACAATCTATTTTTTATGAACCTTTGCAGATCCCTTTTTCCATTAGATTTTCATCCATTATCTCTAAATAGGCCCTGTTTCTCTATATTTTGTTTCTCTGTCCTTTATAACTTTTCCTTTCTTTCTTCCCTCTCTTCTTCTCCCTCCCCTTTTTACCCCCTTGTCTCTCTGCTTCTAATTCTCTCCTCTGCATTTCCCTCTTCTGATTTTATACTTATTTTTCACTCTATTCTTTTTTGGGGTTGTTTTCCCAATCTTAAACTTTCCATTCTCTTTCCCCCTTTTCCTTTTTTTTCCCCCACCTAAGATTACTTGTTCATTAAAGAGGGATTATTAGGTCTGGTAAGACAAATCCAGAGAATGCAAAAAATGTATAAGGATCCAGTTTACATTTTTTCTGCATTTGTGAAACAAGTCGAAGATGGAAAAATATTTCAGTAGAATCATGTAAGTAGCATTTAACATAAGCAGGTAACAACATAGTCACTCTCCCATTTGACTTTTAAAAAAGCTTGTTATGCAATAGAGCAATAAATTACTTTATTACTTAATTGGTTCTGCCATTCAGTGATTAATTAGCTCCTACCCTGCAATAGTACAGATTTAGTTATGTTTTGTGAGTGTAGCTATTCTTGAATGTACCCATGTGTATATAGTTATAGCTATTCCCCCATAGAGTTCATCAAAGGCATTAATTAAGCTTAGTCTACAATGTTACATGCCTGCTTGACTTCTTTGTTTTGATCTTCTTTCTCATTTGCACAAGGTATACTTGATCTCCCACAGCTTAATTTTCCTGCATTTTTGGTAATCTATCCATCATTGAGAGACTGGTCTTAAAATATATACAGGATTGCATCCCATCAAATCTTGACCCATACCAGTTTGCTTATCAGAATAACAGAACCACAGAGGATGCTATTGTCATGGCTCTCCATGTTGCACTGGACCAGGGATCGCTAACCTTTTGGACCTCAGGGACCACCAAACTCATAATTTTAGATCCCAGGGACCACTAACCAGTTCTGTGGGCATGGCCTAATTTGTGAGTGTGGCTTGGTGGTCATGTGACTAGCTGGGCATGGCTTGTATGTAAATATTATAAATATTTATATAAATATTGAATTTTTTTTTATAAAAAAGAGCAACTTTTACCAAAATCAGATGAAGCAGGAAGATTGAGTTGCTCACAGAATCATTCAGTGATCTACCTATCTATCTGCCATCGACTAGCTCATTCTCTCAAATTTGCTTGCCGTGAGTCTGCACTGAATTTGCTTGCAAGCAAACCTTCAGTCCTAAGGGAGGTTCGGCTGTGCTGAGCCAAAGATCTAAAAATTAGCTAGAAAGCAAGAAATCCAACCATTTCCTGCTTCCTAGCTAATCTAAATCTCCTGGCACAGCAGAACAGATGATGGTCAGAAAAATGAAAAATAGTAATTTAATAGGCAAGTTTACTGGGTAAGGAGTGAGTGGGCGGGGAGGGTTCCCACAGGCCATGTGGATGGTGCAGCCTTGTGTTTCTGTGCAGCCTGGATTAATTGTTTCTTCTTATCCTGGTCAGCCAAAACTTTCACTTCAGCACTTTCTCCCTCCTGCACAATCTTCTCTGGATGAGGGCTTCTTTGAGGCGGCCGTTTCTGACCGCCGCTCTACCGCCTTTGGTAAAGGGAGTTTAGCCAGCTGGGGAGGAAAGATGCAGCTTTCCTCGACCTTGCTAGAGTCTCCCCCATCTTCACCGACCTCTACGGGGTGGCTTAGCCCCAAAGCCAGCTGGCTCGGGGAGCTCCGGCGGTGAGCCCAGGCAGAAACCGCGCACGATTGTGGAGTCCTGCTTGCTGCTGAAGCCCTGCAAACCAGAAGTTTTAACTATTGTCTTCTTTTCCCTAACTCAAATGCTCCACTTTCTTTCTTGCCAATTTATTAGTCTTTATTTTCTTTCCCATGTATGTTATGAAAGTTTATCATCTCCACTTCTGTTCTTTCCCAGACAGGTTTATCACTTCCAAGTACAGTTTGTGTTCCCAGGAGATTATAAGACCAACACACCAACAGATGTTTCACCTATAGAAATGTCTTCTGAAACTTTTTTTATATATGTAGTGAATGTATTGTTTTATATGCATAAAAGAACCTGACTACTAAGAAGTTGCTGCTAGGAAACACCATGGAATAACAAATTATGAATAACCCCATTGAAATGTACATATAATTTTCAGAACAGCCATTTTGGAAATGGATAATTAAATAATTCAGTTTAAGTAGTGATGTCCCATTTACATTTATTTTAGTTGTAGAAAGTTCAAATGGCTTAAGGCAGGAGTGAGGAGTACATGGACTATTATCTGAGGTAGTCCTAGAAACCCCCTTCAACTACCGTGGTACAACGCATTAATTTTTTGCCATCAGAAGCATTCCTTTTATAAAGTATTTACTGTGTGTTTCAAAATTCTTGATAAAGTAGGTGAATCACACTGATTACAGTTGAATTTATAGCTTGACTCTGCCCACTTTATGGAATAGACTCTCCAGCAGAATTATTCTAGGCCACATGTTATCTTCAGCCTGAAAATCATTATATGCTCATTGCTCAGGAAGGTGAAATCAAAACATTTTTATGACTTCCATTTCATGTTCACTATCACCATAGTAGATATATAGTCTCATTTTTGCCAGGTTTATCACATTTTTCCCTAATTATGACTTGATTCTAGATATTTAATTCTACTGACATTTAAAAGTTTCAATCTCTTAGCAGATTTGCTGGATGCTAAATAAATGGAGTACTCCTGTGTTTTCGGCAAACCTTGGCTTCAATTAAGATGAGATATCATTGGTTTCAATATGTGACAAGAATTTTGTACTGTTCATTACAATTTTAAATATCACAAAGACTTAAATTTTTGTTAGTGTGCTTTGATGACACACTTATTTATAATGCATTTATAAATACACATTTGTTACATATTCACATAGTTGAATATAATTTTTAAAGACAGAAAATTGAGATTTCACTTTATTAAAGCTTTGCAGCTTTAAATCAACATCAGTGTCAAATATGCACTGAAGATATTTCCAAGAGCACAGTAACACTATGGTGTATAATGTTTGCAATTATCTGGTGCTCATGCATGAATCTAATGTTCTAATATAAAAATATTGCCCTACAATTCAGTGTAAATTATTTCTGAAAATATAAAAAATGTTATCTCTTATGTTGTCTTCCTTTCAAGGTTTATAGATAAATTTCTAAAGATTCACTGTCATAAATTGATCAAATTCTCAGGAGGTCCTAAAAAGCTTCTCCTTCCAGTTTTTCATCTTTCAACTCTGTTATTTCTCACAAATATGAGCCAAAGCATGGAAGTCTATAATTCTCAACTATCTCATGAAGAAATATCTCAGCAATTAATTTGTTCTCAGAGGAAGCACACAAACTGACAAACTAAAAAGAAAGTCTTATAAAACTCCCTGAATTTTTCATTATTGTAATAATAGCAAACAAATTGTTTATTTCCTGCCATCAAGATAGTGTCAGGTCTTATTCAGAAAGAACATCTTTAGGATGACCTGACCCCATTGTGACCTTTTTCTAATGGTTGAATTCATTTGTCTTAGTGTTGGTTATCATCTTTTTCTCTTTCCTCTCACATTTCCCAGAGTTATAGAATTCTTAAGTGAAATAGATTTTATACGTCAATGAAATTTCTCAGTCATCAGGTAGAATTGTCTGGAAGTTGAGTCATGGCTGCTTGGATGGGCAATGAAACACCTTAAATCAACAACAAAATAAGTCCAGTTGCCATGATTTAACTTCTCGATAGATCTTCACATATATCCAAAAATGTCATAATATAATTTGTTCATTTATGCCTCGAATGAAAACTCGACCATAGATTGATTTATTCTGTGATCTAAATTTCCATGGCAGTTTCAGAAATCTTCTCCAACATTAAAATACAGGAGCATCAGTATTACTGATAGTCACAGTCAAAATTTCAATCATGCAATGTGCTACAGGAAAACTATCCTCTGAACATTTTTTATTCTTCTAAGTACAAACTCATCCTGATGTCCTGATGAATCCTGATATCCTTTGTTGCGAGTTAATCATGTAATAATAAGGATTTAAAGAATTTGAAAGAATACAATAAATTTTAAATTTTAAATACATAAAAATGATGACAGTTCACAAAGATTACTAAGTGCAAATAGAAATATACATTATCTCCATGGCAAGGTAGATAAGGCAGGAATGGTTAAATTTATTATTTTATTCAAAGAGGAAAATGTATTCTTATTTGGATATAATTTCTGGAATTTGTGCTTATGAAGAAGAAAAACTATCTAGGTTTTGTTGATTAGAAAGATTTGGTGTTATAGGAATGGCTAGTTATATATTAATGTGTAAAAGCAAAAAGTTGAGGTTGGAGTGTGTTTATCTTGTACTGTGCGAAGAAGAGTTAGAAGTGAATGCCCCCCCCCCCTTTTTTTCCTTTTCTCTTTCCACTTGTATCTCACGCCCCCATTGCCCTGGTCCCTTTCCTTCTCTTATTTTCCTATTTCTTCTTCTCTCCTTTGTATTTATATAATAAAAGAATGATTAATGATTTTTAAAAAGTAATAGTCTGTGCTGTATTTTTTGGTTGAAGGTTGCTTTACTATATATAGATCTTCCTAGAAGAAAGAAACTATTTGCCACATAGCATCTTCATGGATAATTCTAAACTTAATTCTTTTTTGATATCGTAGTCCCATTTTTTTCTAATACTTATTGATTTCTTTTTTTAGTTTTCTTTGGCTTTTTCAATTAATAGCAAACACCAGAATAATGCATTTACCTTCTTAAAAAAAAATCAAATATCTGGCATCTATTTTTTGATGGATGGTCTAATCAGTTTTGGACATTACTTGCTACTATGTGAAATTAAAGATTTTGTATGACTGCATACATTGTTAAAATTCATTTCTTTGGTTTTGTATGACAATCTGTTGGCCACTGTTCTTCAGATTTGCTGGCATTATTTGGTCAGACCTTTTACAAATTCTTTTTCTGCTGCTTTATAGATTAATAGTATTAATACAAGTAGTAATAGAAGAATAGCAAGGGATTATGATGTTATAGTTAATAGGTTGGATTTGAGCTAAGGAAATATGTGTTATGTCCAACTTCAATCAGTCAATCTTTTACTTCCCCCAAAAGTTATTGTAAAAATGGTTTTAGCAAAAGGAAATATTATGTATGCAGAAAACATGGGGTATTGGCTGTGTGTCTATCAGCCTCCTGTGTTGTAATGACCTGTGTAATGGGCTGTGTGCTGACCTTCTGAGTTCTATTGTTTTGACATCCTGGGTCTTGTGCTGTAATCTCCTGGGTCTGACCTCAAACAGACCTCAAACTTGAACCCAAACCAAAGCCCAGAATGTCACATCACAACCACCTGCTCAGGATATCACATCATAGAACTCAGGAGATTAAACCACAAAACCTCAGGATGTTACAACATAGTCAACGACCCAGGAGATTACAGCACAAGACCCAGGATGTCACAACAATAGAACTCAGAAGGTCGTCACACAGCCCATTACCCAGGTTGTTATAACACA